>BHFT01023733.1:0-24906 GCA_004320025.1 Laticauda laticaudata | reverse complement strand
CGTCATTGGCCACTAGCCGCGAGCAGCCTCTCTATAAAAAGAGCTGCCACGGCTCCTGGTTCAGACGGACTTTCTGCTCTAAATAAAAGAGCTGAAATTACACTGGTCTCTGGTCTCATTCTTCGCAAACACTACATAAACTATAGAAAAATTCTTTAAAAGGATTTGGCAAGGAGATCCTTTCTGGCTTTCTTTGCATTGTAAACAAAATGTAGCACACATATCACGCTGACACTTTTTTTATGAAGAGAATCCTTCCCTTCTCTGAACCTTCTGAGATTACAGAATACAATATTATTTTGTTCCAAGGTGAGTCCAGGAGATGGCAGAGATGGGAGGAAATCTCTTTGTAGGATAATTGAACAATGCTGTACAATATTGTTTTGAAGTATGTTGGAAAATGACTTTATAGTTTGGGAGAGTGGGGATACCATTATTATGGGAAAAAGAGAAGGAGGAAGGAGTTTTAGGTATGTTTGCCACCTTAATTTTTTTTTAAAGGCTGGAAATCTCTCCCTCCCTTTTTCCCTCCCTTTTTCCCTCCCTCCCTCCCTCCTTCCAGGAGACCATGGAGGAATTCTATAATACATTTATTGCCTTCATGATGTTGGGCAAGTCATTGCATTTTTTATTCATCTTTACACCTGCAACGCAGGTATAATATACCAGATTCAGACAATAAGAAATTTATTGATCAGAGAAGTACTGTGCAAAGATGATAATTAAGTATGACAAGGACTAAAGTAAATTGAATTCAGGCATTCAATTTTTCCTCCTTATGCATAGGTGTGCAAAATCCTCCCTTCAGTTATTGAAAGCAAAAATCCTAATAAATTTTGAAGTACTTTCTTTAGTTTGTAGCAAAGTGTTCAATGGAGCAACAGATATTGCTTGACTAGTTGAGAGAAAAAACTGCTTTTTGATTGCCTTTTCTGACTCAACTGTAGAACAAAAAATCCACAAAGTCTTTCTACTGATGTAGTTGTAGAACTACAGTTGTAAAATGTCAGCAGACTCAGTTTAATTTATAACGTAGCAGGTATATTCATCTAACAAGAGTATAAGTAAAGTGAAATCCTCAGGGAAAACTAAATATTACACAAACCAATGTCTATGGAGATTCTCAGTCATCTAGGTCATAGTTGTCCCAACGATGCTTTTTCAAAAGGCAAGTAAACTTGTTTCATTTCTCATCTAAGAAGTTTTTTCAGAACTGAAGAAGCTTCTTCGATGAAAAGTGAAACACCTTCAAGCAAAAACAAGAAAGTCCAATTGCCTTTTGAAAAGGCATCGTTGGGACATGAAGCCATTGAACAACAACAATCACAACTTGTCTCAAAATATTGGATAAGGTGGTTCTACCACAGTCTGATTCAAATACTAGATTAGACAACAGATTGTGGAATTGGGAATATTCATTCACTGAACTTAATATTTCTAGCTTTCAATTAATATTCTCCCAGAGGCAGAGCTGTGAGGGGCACAATCAGGGCAACAAATGCTGAACTTTAAAGATCTAGACCTAGTTTAGTGTACTAAACTGTGCTTTTAGGCCACACGTACCTTATCTCCTTTCATGAAGAATTGAAATGTTGGCACAACAACAATACTGCAGAGGACAGCTACATCCTGTTAAGAGAGATAAACTCATATGCCATAAAGTCCTAGAACTCATTCAGCTACATTAGCCACTACCTTTTTTTAAATGCTTATAATAAAAATGAGAAAGAAGAGAGACATTTTATACAGCGTCTCAAGAGCTGCATAAAATATTCCCTAATTTTGTGGTCAGCTTGAAAGATCATGTTTGATGTGGCTGAATTATTGCCTTTGCATTACATTAAACGTCTTTGCAGCCTTTTACTTGCATCTTATAATACAAATTTCTTTTTTATTCTCTTTATTTCTCTTTATTACTATTACAATGCATTAGCCTACAACCATACAAACATGACAGGGCTATCTGTGGAGAACAAACAGCAAATCATCAATATTTGCATAAGTATGTGGGGGGGTGGGGGGTGCGCGCATGCACCCACACCCACACTCACCCATACACACACTGTTGCCCTCTTTAACATGACCACTGACTAGTTATAACTGGCCCTGGAGAATTTGACTGATTAATCCATATCCTGGGAGGCTTCCAGATGACCTGAAAATGGGAAAAATTGTGCTTTAATGCCAGCAAGATGATAAAAACAGAGCTGAACCAATCAAATTATTGCCAAAAATTGCAAGAAGAAATAAGAGGAAAAGATGCTGTTCTATTGCCATCCATTGTTACCAGCAAAGTAGGGTTGAAGTGATAATCCAAGCCCTTGAGAAGCAGGGAAGGGAATGAAGACTAGTTAGATAGCTCCTTCTTAAACCTACCACACGCCTGTCATGATGGCTCATGAGAAAATAGCATAAGATATTTCCAAGATGGTAATAGTTTAAAAAAGTGTTTCTCAGTCACTACAACTTTAAAATGAATGTGTATACGCTGAGAGCTTATGCTCTCAGACATAAGAGTATATTTCTTGTGTATCCAATCACACGGCCAATAAAGAATTCTCTTCTCTTCTCTTCTCTTCTCTTCTCTTCTCTTCTCTTCTCTTCTATTTCTATTCTATTCTATTGTTTTTCTCTTCTCTTCTGTTCTATTTGTTCTATTTCTATTCTATTTCTATTCTATTTCTATTCTATTTCTATTCTATTTCTATTCTATTTCTATTCTATTTCTATTCTATTCTATCCTATCCTATCCTATCCTATCCTATCCTATTCTTTTTCTATTCTATTCTATTCTATTCTATTCTATTCTACCCTACTCTACTCTATTCTATATACTCTACTCTTCCCTGTCCTTATATCTCTATATCCCTATCCCAATTCCAATCCCATCCCCATCCCTACCCTTATCCTTCAACTCCCAGAATTCTCCAACCAGTTCAAGTCCACACATCTTACACGTTGCTAAAGTTGAGAAACTTTGCTTAAAATGTTGCTTAAGATCAAAATGCAATTGTAGTCAGAGATCACTTTACAACTGTTCAACATTTGTGTACTCAGTGATGAGGATTCAGCTAAGCCTAGTACACATCTTTTTTGGAATTGGTTTGTTGATAGCATTGTATGTTTAGATGACATCAGCACTACAAGAAAACTTGGGGTTAATAGGATATTGCTGCAAATATGATTTTATAAACAGAGTTAACGAAAGGACATTTCTAGTTGAGAGCTGTCCAGTTATTAGGAGGTTCCAGTTCTGAAGGACCATATGGTCAGTGTTCTGAAGAATGTCCTGAATTAAACTACCAAACCTGTTTTGGCTGCTTTGCTTTCATTCAAAGTTCCAAGGGCTGATCATCTCTCGTTAATGTTGTTTAGTTGGGTTACAATAACTGATAATAACCAAGCAGTTAGGATTCTAACACAGCTGTTTCTATCTGTTGTCCTCTAAGAATAAGAAGTTGTTGTGTTGTTGTTGTTTTGTTCTCAGGGCTTGCTGTTTAACTTCCAAATGTTTTGCCAATAGGTTAGGTGACATCTTCAGTGGGACTGAGGTTGAAGTGTCTTGTTTCAGTTCTTCTCCACTTTTATTGATCTCATGTGGTCATGTGGTCAGTGGGTCATGTGATCAGCTGGTCATACCATATGACATGCTGCATAAGTGGCTTGTGATATCATGTGAAGGTGGTGAAATGAAGTGAAGAGGTAGTCAGTGCTGTTGTTTGTTGGTTGCTTGATTGATTTGGCTCCTTATGGGCTCATAGACTTCCTCAGAAATCCCGCTGGGGATATTAGCTAGTTTGGTGATGAAATGTTTGGAAGCTAAACAACAAGCCTGGAGAACAAACCACCACTACCATCTACCACCCAGGCTACAAACATATTCTATCATTTCTAAAAAAGTTTGATTAGAAGTTTCATAATCTAACTAGGGCTGCAGAAGGCTGCTCAAGGAGGCATCTAATCCTTCTGGATTGAGGTACTCACTTCTGCCAAGTCCACATCAACGATACAGAAAAGGACATTTTCGTATCGAACAGCCAATTCCTTCAGAACAAAAGTGGAAGAAAATTTAGATATTTAAATGTGGCCCAAATCACAACTGGCCTAAACTTTAAATGTCTTTCATTGCATGGTATAATTCCACTTCTGATTTTTCTCTGTTCTTACAATATAAAGTTGTACCTCTAAGAGACAAAATATATGAAGAGTTACAAAGACAATGAGTGAAATGACATTGTGAATGTCAAGATATTGAAACAAGGATTTTGTTTATTTAGAATAAAATTATTGTTTCATGGGGTGGAAAATATCTGATTATTTCAACACATAAAGACCCTTATGGCTTGGTGTCCTGTTAAATATAGGATAACATCTTTCCATGAAACTTTGCCTGACTACTTTGATTGTGCTGAAAAAACCCAGAGGGCTATTCCCCATTTTTGAGAAGTTAGGGGGTTGAAATCTAGAAATCTGTTGTTTTTCTGTAATGAGGCCAGCTGTGATGACCCAGAGCATGGCACAAAGGCAACACAATCAAATAAGCAAGAAGTGTCCCTTTAATACCTCCAGCTTTGCCCTCAATGTCCAGGTTACCTTTGGCTGGAGAAAAAACTCTCCCAAGAACAGTCTTTAAGTGGAAGAAATTCAGTCCGAAAACAAAGTACATACAAACTGTAANAGGAATTGCAGACTTGAAAGCCCAGCAAACACATACAGTTGGGAACCCAGGAACCCAGATAAGCCTTGATGATACCAGATAATACACGATTTGCTCCCAACAACTTTGCTGTGCACAGCTTCCCTTTTTAAACACTGTTCCCAGCTGCAGCCAATGAAGGGAATCAGGGCCCTTTCCTCCCCCATAGGCCACACAACTCACATTGCTCCCTTTTCCATTCCTCCCTGCGTGCCTTAGGATGAAGAGGGGGTGGACCTCTCCCTTGCTCGACCTCTCCCCTGCTCTGCCCAGCCAGCCTTTGCCCTTCCCAACTTTCTTCCACAGACAAGGGAGCCACACTCCCACTCCCTGTCAGCTGCTTGGCCTCCCCCTCCAAATCAGACAGGGGCATGACACCAGCCCTTTGAATTGATCTCCCACTAAAGTTTTATTCAACCCCAAAGTTATATATATTATAAAATACTGTGTTTTATATTCTTGTGCTCCATTATGAAGGTGAGCTGCCAAGAATCTTATTAGGATAGGATATGAATCTGATAAAAAAATGCCCCTCACCCAGATCTATAACACATAAAACACCATAAATATATCATTCTCTCAACTATGAATGAGTTCCTCTGCACATTTTAAAGTAGTCTAAACAAACCAGAAAACCATAATTAATGCCTATTGATTAATTAGTTGGGTTTCCAAATATTTTAAAGTGTTGTGATTTAGCCTATTGGATGACCAGTACTTAATCAGTTCATACGATAACCTGCAGTGCATGAACACTTCTGAAGATGGCTGGGGATCACTGGAAATGCAGGCCTTGTATATACCTCAATGTTTTGTGAGTCTTAATTAGTACAGGGACAAGATGGAATTCAAGATGGAGTCAGCCATGACTCTGAAAAATAATTCCCTGGCAGTGCCTTCTGAAATCATTGTCAAAAAAGAACTACAGTACATCCTGTACCAAGCAGGCACCATTGAACATGAATATGGGATCAAGGAAAACAGCTTTAAAAATTAAAATCTTATGCATAATAGAATTGCTCAGGCATTCACCACTACCTTTACTTGGATGGTCTATCAGTCATGCTAGGAATATTGTCTCCAGGAATTGTGTTTGTGTGCCGGCATAGCAGGAATTGAAAAAAATCCCTACTAAAATTGGTTAATCTCTAAATGTAGATATTCTTTTAATAAAATGTTTTTATAAATTCTATATGATACGGGCAAGAGTCCTTTGTTTTATGGAAGAAATACAGGAATATCTATTCTCCAGCTGTTCAAGCCTTAACCCTGTGTGATGGCAAGATGTCACTTGCCTCAGCTCCCAGCAAACCAGCAATTTAAAAGCATGTAAGTGCAAGTAGATAAATAGGTACCACTTCAGTGGGAAGGTAACAATTCCATGTTTTGCTGCATGCTCTGCACTGTGGCCAGCCTAATGTCATGCTGGCCACATGACCATGGAAATGTCTTTGGACAGTGCTGGCTCAATGACCAAGAAATGCAGGTGAGCACCACCTTCCAAAGTTGAATATGAATAGCGGAGAACAATCCCAGGGACTATCTTTTATAAGAATGCCAACTCTAGGACAGCTCTGTGTCCCATATTGGGATTATTACTTTCTTCAGAGATCTATTAGTTAAGTTGATTGTTTGGTTCATCTTGCTGCTGGAAAAGCACCAGATAATCAACTTGTCTTAAATACTTCAGCCAAATCATCCAAAGGATTTTATATTTTGATATATTAAAACCAACATCTCTTCTATAACTGCTCTCCTGTTGCATTCTTAATCTTTTACTCTCTATTTACTGTATATGTAGTCTATATCTGATGCTTTTCTTAAGTGTTATCCAGAGGTGGTATTCAGCAGGTTCTGACCAGTTCTGGAGAATCGGTAGTGGAAATTTTGAGTACTTCAGAGAACCAGCAAATACCACCTCTGACTGGAGATTTTACAGTATCCCTCCCTTGTTTACTTACAGTAAATGGTTAAGCAAAGTCCAACAAACAGTCCAAGTCATACACAGTTATAGCAGTCAGTTTTCAGTCCAGGGATCGGATAATCCAGAAACAAAGTCCAGGATCAAAAACAGTTCCAGTAAAAAACTCACATTCAAATCCAAGAATAAATGATGATCAAACAGTCGAATAGGGAAATACAGGAAACAGCAAACACTGCTCAGAAACCATGTTTCTGGGCTCATCTTATGCCCTTTGAGGAGACCCACATCCAGCTATAATTTTTTAGCATTCCTTAAAGAGACAAGTCTTATAAAATGTCTATCCTAGTTTTATATATTTTTTCCAATACTCCACTGTTAGGTGACTTATCATTCCTAACATTCTCTCTTTGTGTCGGACAACTATATACAAAACTTACATTCTAAAGTCCAATAATCCCTCCACAAGCCTTATGCTTTACCAGAGTATTGGCATTTTGTAAAATGATATGCAAGGTTATTTCTGACATACAGTATTCCCAGCTAATCATCTTACTTTTGCACAAATTGTCTGCAAGCATTTAATTATCTTAAAAATCTGTGTGCTTTGTTCTTGTATGTTACAGCAATATTTGAAGCCATTCTGTAAATTGCGATTGGTTTGTCCTCATAAACAACAATAGAATCTGTTACACAATTCCCATATATCAATAGTTTTGCTCATAATCAAACTAAAATCTGTACATAATTAGAGAATAGACATGAGAATTCCTGCCGTCCATTGTTGATAAAGGGAACTTAAATGTTTCTGTCAAATTAGATCTCCAACCAATCAACACTTTCCCAATAAATACTAACATGTACTGACGTAAGATTTGCATTATTTTATGTTGTAGCAAAACTTGCATCGGCCACATGCAGTTAGACTTATTCATACCTTAGGTTCCAAAATACAATGATAAATGCATTATTTGTTTTCAGATATGCTTAACAACGCACGTCTTAAGGGCCCGGTCCACTGGCACTTATGGATGCAAAGAGGAATAAAACGTTAAAAACCCAAAAAGTTTGCCATCGTTGGAAAACGCTCTGCCATCCCGTTATGTACTACAATGCATGCGTGTTTCCATAGCACTGTATCTGTCCGACATCTGTCAACTGTGATTTCATCCGCTCAAGAGTTTTGGAGCTGGCACAAAACTTTGTGAAACGGATGACATTTCTGCGCGCGTAGATGTACCATTCCGCGACATAATTTAAATGGGCAACAAATGTTCCTATGCCCCGTTAAGTCATCCGTTAAATGTCCGCTGTATCCTCTCGCATCCTCATGGCCATTCCCTCAACTCACATCCACTGCAGGATTGAAAATGGAAAGAGGGGAGGAAACCAACCAGGTACACGGAACGTCTAAACAACAAAGCCCCGCCTTGGGGTTAAAAGCACAGAAATAAAGGAGTACGCGTATGCATCTCGTATAAAAGATTTCAAAGAATGAAAAAAGACATTATATATCTGGGATGTTCTCATGATATTTTAGGATGTCTGCAGATGTCTAAGAGTATGTAGAAGCCCCATATGGCGACACTGATATTTCTAATAAAAGGGGGAAGAAAATCACTGGATTGCTGGGATTGGTAAACCAGACAGTCCACTATGGTTGCACTTGAGGTTTAATTCTTATCCCACAACTCCTCCCCTTTAATTTTTATTCCCACAAGCCATGCAAACTTAAACCATTTTGTCAAAAGTTCACCAAACGATTTTTATTAAGTAAACAAAATGAACCAAGAAAACTAAGTGTCTTAAGCAAAGATAACTTTTATTATCCTTTCTTAGGTAAAACTTTAAATGACTTATAAAAAAGCAAATAACCAAGTTAAAGTGTCTTACGGAAAGATAACTTAACAAGTAAATAATCAAGTCTCTGACACCTATTCTCAGTCACTCTGATCATGTCCATGGCTCAGCTGTTTAAGCGGGCAGGACTGGTGGAGGTTGCTGTGGCTTGAGGCACCATTGGGGCTGCTTGGCCCGAGGGTACAACAGGTGGTGGGTGTGTTCAGGAAGCTATCCGAGAGCTGACTCAGTCCTGTGAGATTGAGAGGCGCCTTCATCAAGGACTGAGATGTCAGGCCCAATACTGATGACAGATTGTCCGTTGACGGGGCTTGGCTGTGGGGTGGAGGAAGGGTTGGGAGGAGTGTAGTGGGGCTGTTTTTTTTTTTCTGGGGTCCCCCCTGGCAGCTGGGTGAGGACTGGTGTCTGTGGCGTCCGAATGAACCTGGCCCTGGACTGGAAGTTCTGCATCTGCTGTGGGAAGTCCCTGGTAATCCGTAGGCCTGGTAGGTGAGGGGCTGTTGAAAGCCTGGAAGGGCTGGACAATATCGCCTGGGGTGGAGGAAGGCATACCTGGAGTGGGTAGGAGCAGCTTCAGCTGGGCTTTGAGGGTTGTGCAGAAGTGCTGTGATCTTCCTGCTTCATCACCTGGTACTCGGCCTCAGGCGGTCCCTCAGGGTCTGGCTGAACGTAGGGGAATGAAGGGCTTTCGGTCGAGGAAATGGTATGTTGCTTGGACCAGCTGATAGAGAAGTTCTGTGCTGGTTCTTTCATTGTGTCCCTGATCTCCCAACAGCCACTGTGGTCCTGGCCCTCCATCTGCCTCTCTGCTTGCATCCTCTTGGAGCTGGGGGTGGGGTGGGGTGGGGGGTTGGGGTGCTTGCTTCTTTGCAGCGGTCATCCCTCGGCGTCTCCGCCATTGCCGCAGGTATCTCCGATCCTAAGTCCACCAGCATGGGGAGTGTAACTGTTGGGGGGTCTCTGCTGTGGGCCTCTGAAAGACACTGCCTGGACAGGGTAGCTGGCTTCCTGGCTGGAAAGAGGACTTGGCTGTCTGTGGGGGGCCCTTTTGGTCTGAAAGGGGGGGAGACGGGGGGTCTAGAGGGGTGCTCCCGGTGGTGGATCTCACCCCAGGAAACTGCAGTTGGCCATGACGTAACTCTCAACAGTCAGTGAGCTTGATAGCGGCCGGCTCCCGGATTTCTTGAGATGTAGCTTGGCCTCCAAGGTGTGGCATGTGCTTCCCACCATCCAAGGAGTAACTTCTGCAGTGTACCGCGCAAGGCCTCTCTGCTTGTCTCTCCAAGCTGCCTGTTCTTCTTGGTGTCCCGATACAGCTGTGGCCCTTCTCCAGAGGGTACTCAGTTCTTCATCAGCCATTCAGCACCTCATCCTCCATGCTCCTGGAAAACAGTGTACTGTTTCCTCTACTCCCTTCTCTTCCCTTGCCTCTTCCTCCTCTGGCAGGGGCTTCAGCAGGGGCTGTCAGGGGCTTTCCAGCATCAGGACCTTCTGGAATTGTTCGGGCCTTCAGGGGCTTGAGCAGCAGGGCCTTTCAGGGCTTGAGGCAGCAGGGCCTTCAGCAGCAGGGCTTTTGAGGGGATTGAGGCTTGGGGCTGGTCCACCACAGCAGCAGCAGCAGCAGCCGGCAGCTTCAGAGTCAGTGCGCAGGGGGTGGGATGCTGGTTCTGCGCCTTTCTTCACTGCCAGGGCTTGAAACGTAGCACGGGCTTCCTCTTCTTGGCTACCGACGAACCCATGGTGTTCCCTTCAAATGTATGTGCCATCAGTCTTCCTCGAATGCTGGACTGCATGCATGCTGCATCCTTTTATGTCCACGGAGCTGACACAATTCATACTCCCGCATACGCAATTAATGCTTTGCATCCGATATACACTCCGTGGCGGCACCCACTTTTGTTTCCAATAGGCATCGGATGCCAATCGCTTACATCCGCTATGCATCCGCCCTTCCGCTATGCGTCCGCTTTGAAATTCTCCCCCCGGAATCCTCGGAGGTGCCATCCACTTCCACTGCTTTCACGCTTTAGGCTCCTATGAACATCCATTTAACATCCCGGCTACAATACTACCCACATCGTTCTTTTCATTTTTTTTATCCATTCTGTTTTATGCAAATTTTCACCAACTTTTTTGAGCAGAACAATGGATGGAGTCCCCCCCAACAATTTTGCTCATGGTCACTGTGTCTTTATGCATAACGTTTGCGTCCTACCCGGCCAGTGGACCAGGCCTTTTAGCAAGCTTAGCCCATGCCTTTCATTGGCCTCAGCATTAAACCTCGCTAATTGGTTTATCACTGTCTATGTTATTACTGGTCTTGACCAATTACTGAGATTAAGATAAACTACCAATCAAGGACTGATAATGTTCTTATCATAAAACAGATTTGGAACATCAACTAATGGCTACATCCTGGCTCTTCGGTGTTTTTAGCTGGTTTCAAGTTCATTTTAAAATTTTTAGTAATTGGTTATATTTCACATCTCCTATGAAGATTTTGTATCCTCCCACACTAGTTTTACAGTCTTTAACCAAGCAAATATTTATTCAGCCTGTTTAACATCTTAATTTTTTTCTAATAGTGAAATTATCTCAGTACCTTCTTGTTCTCAGCCTTTTTGTCGATCTGATGTATGCCACAGTAAAACAATAGCAACACATACTTTCACCATTACTTTTCCTCTTTATGAACAACACATGGTCACGGCCATGCCAAGCTACAAAACCTTCTTAGTTAATTGTTTAACTGTCTGGTTCCACTGATTGCTTAAGCCATAAAAGACTCTTTTTCAATCCCTCCAGCAATCAGTTGTATTATCCATTTTTGATACATACAAGGTTTCTCTTTAAATTATATAGTGTGTTTGAAACGGTTGCAATGCAAGATATGCCGTCTCTACACATCCAAATGATTTCTATCTTAAACACACGTTTAGCAGCTTGCCAGTAGCCTTTCAGTTGGTCAGCGTTAAATCGTATCTAATTGATTAACACATGTATGCAATATCTGACCTTGACCAATTACTGAGATAAGATGAAGCCTACCAGTCAAGACTGATAAATGTTCTTATCAAAAATAGACTTTGAACCATCACACTATGGCTAAACTCCTGGCTCATTGGTGTTCTTAGCCGGCTTACAAACTTCCAATTTTATAAACTTTTTAGTAATTTGGTTAATTTTATCTCCTGTGAAGATCTTGTTATCCCTCCCCTAGTTTCTATCTATTTTTAAACCAAGATAATGTTTGATTTCTCCTAACTGCTTTTTAATCTAAATTTATTTTTCAGCATGAAATATCTCAGTAGCTTCTGTTTCAGTTTTGGTGATTAATGCTATGTCATCAGTAAATAATAGTAAATGAAATCATACCATTATTTTTCTCTTTAAAACAAACATGGATCGCACCATGCCAGTTTACAAAACCTTAGTTAATTCTTAAACTATACATTGGTTCCACTCATATCCTGATTGCTTTTAAACCATAAGACTCCTTTTAATTTCCAGCAATCATTATTATCAATATTATCATTTTTGAGACCCAGAGGTTCTTTAAATATATAGTGTGTGGCAATGGTGCATGCAGATAAGCTGTCTCTACATCCAAATGATTTACAATATATTTTCTCCTTTGCTGCCCACACTAATGCTGCCCTAATGTAGTAGTCTTCAGACTAGGTGCAAACACCTCATCATAGTCGTTTTGCTTCTGATTGAATCCTGCCTTTATGGGTAACAGTCCCATCCACACCTGTCTTAAGGCTTACAAATCCATTTACACCCTATGGCAGTTTTACCTAGTGGTAACTTGACATTTTTTATATACCTCCAGTCTTTGTAAGGATTTCAGTTCCTTATCCATTGCTTCCTGCCAAGCAGCCTGATCTTAGCAGGATACAGTTTCAGTTCATTATAGTTACCAGGAACTGTATTCACTTGGCATACAACATAGCCTGATATCTATCAGGTGGTCGTGTTACAGCGGGTTGAACTCTTAATACAGGGCTAACTGATGGACTTTCTTGTGCCACCTGCTCCTGTTATTGTACCTCCTCCTGTGCCTGTTCTCCTACTTCCTCCTGTGCCTGTTCTTCCTCTTTAATGGCTATTGATGGTTTTACTATTTCATCATTAGGGACTACTTGGATGTCAATAATAACATCATTGTTGGATTCCTGTTCCAGTTTATGCCACCCAACGTGCTCAAGAAATTTTTCACTCGCGCTACAATAAACATGAGCTGTGTCTGGGTCCCAGAATCTAAATGATCTATGGTTGGCTTCGTAACCTACGAAAAATAACTTCCCAGTTCTATGTTGCCCTTTCAGTTTTACTTGTGAGGGAATATGCACCCATGCTGGAGCTCCAAATGTATGTTGATAACTTAAATTTGGCTTTCTGCTATGCCAGCGAGTGAATGGCAACTCACCAGTTGTTGTGTTCACGACATTGTTCAACACATGGTTTCTACACATTATGGCCTCACCCCACAGTGTTGATCTTTAGGTTAAAGTCTCCCTTAAATTTAATTTGATTTCCAGAATTCCTTCATGTTGTTTTTTTGGCACAAATATCTTCATTGTTATCATTCCAGACAGATGGGCTGCCATTGATTTTGGTGAGAGCCAACATAGGTAAAACAATTATCTCTTCTTCCTTGTTCTCACTCAGGCTCCTGTAACTTTGCCAAATTAAAAAAAATAGTTTTCTTTGCCATATAACTTTTAAAAGGAGCTCTATAAAGATATGAAATGGATGGCCTAGAAGATGAACAAAATAATGTCCTTTTCATTTCTGGTCTTGATTCCATCATGCCACATCAAATAAATATATGAATTACAGTACAGAGAATGTATTTTAATATTTCCATTCACTCACACTAGGGTTATTTTTGTTCAGATTGTTACTACTGTATTAGAGGATCATGCTTATGCTTCTCTACCCAATTGTACAAAAAGACCACGGCCAGGAAAATTTGGAGCCAAATCAAATGGACAGCATAATTGTAGGCTGGCAGTGTTATGGCTTGGTGTAAGCCAGCATCCTATGATTAAGGGAGAGAAGCAAATGGACTACTAGCACACCACAACAGATGGATATTTTCTTGTTGCATTTTGGCTTCACTTACGTAAAGAAAAGGACGAACAATTTTGCAAGGCCCACACCATTTTGCTGTAAAGTTCACCACAACAAGGCGGGGTCCTGCACTTTTCAGAAATTCCGTAAATTCTTTCTGTTTGGGAAGCAAGTGCAGAAGCAATCAGCGGTTAAAAACTTCACACAGTATGAGGGATGAAGAATGCCAAAGGTTTGAATCTGAGAGAACAATTTTCCTCACAAATTAAGCCTACCTTTGTTCATAATTGTTTTTCATATTATATTAAATTTCATTTCTTATGGGGGCTCATGGCTCATGTTAAAGACTGACCGCTCGGGTTCAAGACCTGAATGTAATGAGATGGGATGAGCTGACCATGCTTAAAAATGACACCCTGGGTTCAAGACTTGTGTCATATGATGGGGTGACTCCCGTTACTTGATCCAATTCCTGCCCAAGTTGCAGTTCAAAAGCATGCAAATGTGACTAGGTAAATAGGTACCACTGCAGAGCTGGTGCAGAATCGGACAGTGGGGAGGAACATAGGCCAGTTCTGGAGTCTGGGGAGGACTCAGATGAGGGAACTGCATCCAACACAGAGATGGGCCAGGGCCATTTGAAAGTTATGTGCGGACTCCAGAGCTTCCAAATCTGACATCAGCGATGCAGAGGAACAGGGGGAGTTGGTTCCCAGTGTGCACTTGCGCAGAGCTGCCAGAAGTCAAGAACAGTTAAGACAAAAGGGGCAACTCAGGAGTAAGGCTTGGAGATGATTGGCCTCTCCCATAAGACATAAAGGAGGAGCAAAGTGACATAAGCCTTTGTAGGAAGCAACTTTGTTTATTCTGGTTGGTTTAAACTCTGAAGCTCCATGTGGACTTTGTTCTCCGTTTGGCCTTGTACAGCTAATTGGCAATTTAGATGTTGACAGCATTTTAAGGGAAATAAGGTAGGTGCTTATCAGCCTTCTCCCGAAAGACTGTGGCAGACTTCTGTTAAACTATTCACAAACTGTTTGGGACTCATTACTGTGCTGTGAATGAAATAAAACAAAAGGGTTTTGGGAACAGCATGTGATTATTAGAGTCTCAGGAAGCCTTGATCAGAATACCACTTCTGTGGGAAGATAACAGTGTCCTATGCACCTCAGCATATAGTCATGCTGGCCACATGACCATGGAACAACACTGGCTCACTCGGCTAAGAAACGTAAATGAGCCCCTCCCCCTAGAGCCGGACATGACTGGACAGGGAAAACCTTTACCTTTATCTCATTGTTTATACAACTCTAAATGAGAGCTATTTGTAAAATCAGTGGTTCTTATTTAAGAAAATTAGAGTAGTTTAAAACCGCTTTATCCAACTATGCTCCTCTTAAGGATATAACTCCTTAGCTCATCTAGTTCATCATTCAGTTAATGCTAACTAAAGTTTCGAGTAAAAGTTTTTCCATTCCTAAATGGAGATTTGGGGGATTGCATTGCTCATTTTTAGTAGCCATCTCAATTTAATAGCTTTTCTTGGTTTATCTGAGAATTTGAATCTTTTCTGCAAATTGGTGTGAGCCAAAATCATCCTCAATCAGTTTATAGCTTCAGAAATAGGCAGCCAAGTTAGAAAATCTCTTCAGGTATTGGTGAGCTTAGATTTCTACCCAGTATCAAACTGAATCTATAGCAATCTATATTGAAATACTTGCCTTATTGTGCATTTTTGGCAACATTGTCAGTGTCTCCAAAAGACCTCACTTTTCTTGTCTCACTAATATTCATCTCAAAATGATTCAAACAAGGTCAGGTTGACATCATGCTTTTATGACATAGTAAAGTATGTCATTTCTGGCTCTTTCAATATTCAGATAGCTGTGGAGCTTGCCAAAGTACCTGCCTATATTAGTGAGGAACCTGAAATACATAGCTGAAGCTTTACAAGAACTTTATCCTCATGTTTTTGAATAATGTTCATGTAGGCTGGATTCCCAAGATGAAGGGTGGTGCATTCCAGAGGAATAAAAGGAATTCACTCCAGGTATTTTGTGTGAGAGAAAGAGAGAGTGGAGACAGACCATCTCTAATAAGTCTCAGAGTGTATGGTAGATGCATGTAGTAGAGTACTTCAAATTGGCAAAATTCTGTCTATAGATATGGAAACAGTAAAGAATCACAGATAAGCAGAGTCTGGGCCATCATTCGTGCTCAGATATGGAGTTGACTTTTTTCAGTGGCTTTCCTCAACCTCTATTTCCATCTTAGCCACTTTGTTTGTATGTGTCATGCTGCTCTTAGAGGGCATAGAGATGTAGTTAATAAAGAAAGTGTACATAAATATAAAAAATGTCTTATATTTAAATGGAAGGTTGGTATAGGTAGGGATCCTCTTCCTTTATTTCCCGGGTTTCAAGCTTCCAGATATAAGAGATCAAAGGCTAAAAGGCACAGAGATTTTATACAAAGCATATGCATTTCTATTTCACAAGTGTTATATATAATGGCTGATTACTTTAGAAACTCATTTAAATGTGATAACTATGAAAAAGTAACCTTAACGAAAAACTTTTTAAAAGGTAGGTTTTTTTGTCTGTTTTTGATAAATAAACTGAAAAGGGGTCCTTTGAATCTACATTTCAATATCCAATGCTTTGATAGATTTGGAGGGGGAGTCACATTTCTTCCCCTTGGAAATCTATTTGAAAGAGCATTTTGCCCTTTGTTTCCAATTACTTCTTATATAAAAAGTCCAGTCTTATACTTGATTCATTATGAGCCATACGGGACAACCAAAGTTTCAGAATCTGATCATTTTCTGGAATTATTAATATAAATGCTAGTATAGGGCTATCATATCTGGGTTGGCAAAAGCATGACAAGTGCAGGAACAGTTGTAAGTTGAGGACTTACATAGCAAAAATTTCTATAAATCCTGGTTTACTCTGGAAAAGTACTATAATTGTGCATGCCTCTCAGTTACCTCATGTGGCTCTTTCTGCCAACTTAGGCTAAGCTAGTTTCTTTACTACTTGACTCTCTTCAAACTTAATGAATTTTCTTGTTTGATTCCTCGCTTGTTTGAAACTTTACGTTCCCTGAATTAGTTGTGACAATAAACAAATCACAGAAAGAGATTTGCTGTCAGAAAGAGAAAACTTGAGATGACTGAGAATGTACTAGTAAGTTGTTTGCTCATAACTAAGGTTCTGACAAGAACTTTTGACACACAAATAACTACTGATGATTATTTCCTGAATGCTGTGAAGAGCCTTTCCTTTTATCTGCCTTATAATGAGTGAACTCTTTTAATTTCCACAGAAATATTAATTTCTTGTTAATGCCTATTTCACTTTGTCACCTGAAACTGTCTGTTACTATATATTCATAGTGATCAAGATAGTGAAACTTATGTCCATTACATATGACATTGCATTTGTGAGCATGATTCGACTCCGTCATTTGCCTCACAAGTTAACCACAAAAATATGATTCCTATAGCCTCCTCACGAGGAACAACTGCTCAGATGTCAGTGTCTCCTTGTCCAGAGAGATTCCTGTGACAAGAACTCATCATTTGGATGCCGAAATCTGGTGCAATACCAAACTCACTTCTTTGAGGATATATAGTTTGCCATTGGACATCATTTGGAAGCCTACAAACAGATATTTCCAGAGTCTTCCTTGGCTTTCAGTATCAGTTTTTACAATTTACAAGTTTATTAGGCTGAATAATTTTGAAACTATACATTTCGAAAATCCAAAGACTAAACAAATGTTAAGTACAAATAGTTCAGATGCAGGTCTGTTTTTAAAACTAAGTGTATGTTCTATATTAATGTATTTATTAAGATAATGTACATGGCTGTGCAACTCAGAGTGAGTTGGGTGGCTGATAGAAGTAAATCCCAACTACAAACCCAATAAATTCCCATCACTCCAGCAACAGCTTTTGTTGCAGCTGCTCTGGAAAGCTGTCTCAATTTCCTCAAGATTCTTGGTTTTCTGTTCATTTGAGATGGCCCTGATGTGAATTCCCTATTAACCCTACCCATCTGTCAAGTATACCTGAATACTCATGTCAGAGATTTTAATTTCCATCAAGCAGGTTAGTCAGAAGTGTATTCATCTAAAGCAGTGGTCTCCAAACTTGACAACTTTAAGACTTGTGGACTTTAACTCCAAGAATTCCTGAGCTAACATGACTGGAATTCTGGGAGTTGAAGTCCACAAGTCTTGAAGCTTATCAAGTTTGAAGACTCCTGATTTAAAACAACAAATATCATGCCTAATAACAAGTTAGAATTTTTAATACTTGTTTTCTTGCATGTCAACACTTTTTTTTGAGGCAGCTAAGATAAGAGAAACTGAAAATGAATCTGATACAGGCTGTCTTTCAGCAATGCAAGTTAATCATTAGCCTTTTCATATGATTATGATTAAAGTTAAAAAATAGAATTTGCAAAGATAAAAAGATAAGGGAAGCAACAGTAAATTGTACAGATACAGTAATGGTACTAGATACAGGATAGCCATAATTTCTTCCATGTTTTGCATTTCTTTTTTTGGGGGGCTACTACTTTTTATTTTTTGCCTCTGAAATAGAATAATGGGTATTTTTGTATAAGAATTCAACCATGGCTTCCCTTTAATGGATTCTGAAAGATCAGAAAAGCTAACCCATGCGACTTTGCTTGACTTTGTTCTGTAGTCTGGCTCAGAACTGAAGTTTAATTTTAATGAGATTGCGAGATAATATTATGAAAGGGTGGAGATTTAGGAGATATAATTGAGTCTTCCATTTAATTTAAAGCCAAGCTAAAAGATAATTGCTTCTGCAAATTGGTAGTTCCTCTGAAAGGTGTTTCCTTTTAATCCAAGTGTCAATGGATGATTTCATAAAAGTAGTATGGCTGTATTTTTTTTAAATATCCACATTTCAATTCCATCTGACATGTCACTGGAAAGGCTGACTTCCTTTCTCCCTTCCCATTAGGTTTGAAAGCAAGCTTTGACCCAGAGAAATCATATCAAATGGCACAGAGAAGAAATCTATAACTTTTGCAATTAATTTGTCCTCAACAATCGTGATCTAGGTGTGAAGCATTCTTTGTCATAGTTTGTCATAATTTTGCAAGCCAGAAGGCCTAGAAGCAAATTAAATAGAAAAATAAAAAATTAACAAGCTCAGTTCTGAGTGGACAGGCTATAGTCGTTGCTTTTTGTATAATCCACATGATGCTAGTTCCTGGTGATGTAATGCTGATGTCAACTCATAAAATATTTCTATGGTCTTTTTAGAGTTTCCAACAGAAAGGGAGGGGGAAAGGGGTTTGAAAGTTTTGGAAGTTTGGCTCGAGACTCATGATTTAATTGGGGTAACTGCCAGAATCCTGACAGCTGAATGTCACTCAAAGAATACAAATTTAAAATTAATGCAGTGGATTATAATATTGTTTGGCTAGTTATATTAATTTTTGTATTTTTTTAAACTGTTTGAATGGTTTTGATGACTGTTTGTTGCCCAGTGTCACTGGTTTGAGATGGGCAGCTATACAAATTGCGTAAATAAATTTAGCTAGCTGGTCAATTTGCTAACTGCCTGGACTTGTCCCAACAGGTTTTTTTGGAAGATTTTTATAAATGATTTGTCCTTGTTTCCTTCCTAGGGCTCAGCCTGAGGGATTGGCCCAAGATCACCCAGCTGGCTTCCTGCCCAAGGCAGGACTAGAATTTACCATCTCCCAGTTTTTGGCCTGGTGCCTTAACCACTGCACCCTCTTCACAGCATACAAATAGGATTTGGGAAAATACAAGTCGACTGCAATTCAGTATGAAAACTATCCAAGAATACAGTTTTGCTTTGTATGTTTATGAGTTTTCAAAAGCATTGGTCAGGTCAAGTGGTATTATTGTTGGCTTGATATGGTGGAACTTTACAGGCCTCACAGGAAACCAGAATTTTCTTTACAGACTAAAATGAGAGCCAAATGCAACAGCAGCTTCAAAAAAGGGATTTTCCTCAGGCCTATACCGAGGCAGGGAAAGGTAATTTATTTCTTCATACTTCCTGCTTCTTCAGCTTCCCTTCTCATTTGTCATCTTATGTGGCTCTGATTATAATACAGTTCTGCAGTATATTAGTAAGTTACTGGAGTAAGTAAGTTATTGTCTATAATCATAAGTCTCAAAACTTGGCAGCTTTAAGACTTGTGGACTTCAACTATGCTGGCTGGAGAATTCTGGGAGTTGAAGTCCACATATCTTAAAGTTGCCAAGTTTGGGGACCCCTAGTTTATATGGATCTTCCCTGCCTCATATCTGGGGTCCCTGCAGCCTCCAAAAATCCATTGTACAGCCAGATTTTCCATGATATAATTCTATCTCTTTCCTCCCAAGTTATTTTTCTTTGCAATTTTTCAGATCCCCTTGTTGACTTTTTGGGTCCATCAATCTAGCCTACTACACACAATCATAGCCAAGTTTCTTCTGGTTTGCTTTCTAGCTGTTTCCACAGGAAAACTAGGGTTTGTATGGAATGGAAGCATGTCCTGGTGTTTCCCCCAGCTCCAAAGTGTTGGATTCAATCATTTTGCCCATGGCAGAGGAATTCAGTCAGATTTCAATTTTGGAATGTTCCACACTGAAATCAAAATGTGCTTATATGGCATGTGTTTTGAGCTCAGCACCATAATGGCCCGGTTTTCTTCTTCTTCTTCCAATTCTCCAAACAAAACAAGACTATTTAGATTGATGCAGCTGTTCGGAGGGCTGCGATTGCCATGTTAAGTTTATTAGTCTGAATGTGAATGCTTTTCTCACGTATTTCTTAAGATGAATCTGGCTCCGTTTCTTCCATTGCTACTGACTAGGATGGAAGTGGGATGGTGGGGGAGAGGGGGAAGCCACACAATTCAGAGATAGAAACTGATCGGGCACTTGCTACCCATTTCCTTGGTTAGATTGGAAATTGGATCAGGCATTCAGAGGTTATTCTGGATGTCTGGTTGCAAACCTAGGTATTGAAGACTGCTTCCAGTTTTCCATTTGCTGATAAGTAGATATGGTTTTTCTATAGAAATTTGACATAGGTTATGCAGAGATTTCCAAACCTGGAAACTTTAAAACTTGTGGACTTCAACTCCCAGAATTCCTCAGCCAGCCAGGCTGAGGAATGAATTCCGGGAGTTAAAATCCACAAGTCTGAAAATTGCCAAGTTTGGAGACCCCCGAGTTAAGGTGTTTCTTTCATGAATAGCCCTTGAACACAAAAACTTTACAGTAGCCACACATGCCAGAAGAATTTATCAGAAAAGGTGACAGGAAGCTGGAAGTTAGGCTGGTTTCTCCGATGGGCCGATCCAGACGGTGAAGTTTGGCCCGATGGAACAAAATCAGTTTGAAATATTTCATGACGCACTTCATTCTTGTTATATAAATTCATCCATCAACATTCTGGCAATGTTTGAAAGACATTTGCTGCATCACGGACAGCTTTTCATACCTCTATGTTAAGAGTTAGAAAGAGAGAAATGGCATCTTGTTCCATGTTTTCTGCAATTAACTATTGTTGGAATAGCAAAATTTGGAAGAATAGTCATCTTAATATAGCTGTTATGGGCAAATGATCCAAGATAATGTTTTTAATTTGAAACAACGCTTTCACTTAAAAAAAAAAAAAAGCTGTAGCCTGCAGAGTGTAAGAGGCCATTATGTAAACGTGTGCAATGGGAGATGGAAGAAATAAAACAGGCTCCATATCAACAAGCTGTTCAGCCAAGATCATAATATGGTAGTCATCACCTCAATTGAGCTCAATATTTCTATTGCAAAGTAATAGAAGTAAATATGGGTTAGTTGCCAAGCGGCTGAATTTTCATCATGTGACCATGGGGTTGCTGCATCGGTTGTAAGTGTGAAAAATGATCATAAGTTATTTTTTTCAGTGCCGTTGTAATTTTGAATGGTCAATAAATGAACTGTTGTAGGTTGAGGACTACCTGCATATACTTATTTTTTCTGATGCTTACATTTATAATCCTTTGAATTTTAACTCACATTTGCTTACTGCCATGTAATTTATGTCTGCCACATAAAAAGACTAGAAAGTGAAAATTATTATTACATTTTTATACCCATCTTCCCTATAAGGTGACTCTGGGTAGCTTGCCTCAGTTTTTAAAAGTTGTGAGACTATCAGAGACAATATTATAAATATTTTTAGGCTACATGGGACTTTATACAACTTGATATCATGGATTTTGAGTATCTTGGGGGCCTTCATCATGATGAGTGTGGCCCCTCACAACACATTCATTTCAGAACAATGGGTGATGGTGGTTTCTTGCCAGAGATTTGGAATCCAATAAAAAATAAGTACACTTTAATAAAAACTCAATTCTCAGACTTTAAATGCGGCAGACAACATTTTTGTTTGGACATTATCCCCAGCAATAAACTCTCAATTGTTTTTAAGAAGTCTGCACAACTGAGATAGTTTACCTCATATCAATTTATATCATTTGTACAGTGATACAGATACCTCAAAATACGTAATTATCTACATGACAAACTGAAATGATTACCACTCAGAGCCATTTGGAGCAATATCACATGAAAATATCAGTAACAGATAAAATGATTTTAATGGATTAAATGAAGTATTTGTGTATTGAACAAATATTTGCTGTTAATAAACATCCCTTCACTTCCAAATCTATGTAAAACTGGCAAAACCCAAACTCTTCAACACACACTATAATTTTCTGCACTTTTCAGGATTATCATTTCACAAATACACACAATATTTCCCCCTTTTTACCTCTCAAAGTAGATCCATTCGTTTCTCTTCCATTTATACAGCTTCTCCCTTTTCCCATTATTCTCATTTCCCAACTTACCACATGGGCTTCCTCAATCCTTTTCTGACCACATTTTTCCAAACCCAGCTGCAATTTCCTTTCTTCAGCTTCATTTTGCTCCTCTCTTGAGTACAATTTCTCTCCACACCTTTTTCTCATTATCTCAGTCCACTTCCAGCTGCTAGCAGCTAGTTGGTTCATTTACATTGCTGCTGCAGACCTCTCCCTTCCTGTGGACCAGAGCATTTGAAAACCCAGACTTGGCTTCTCCCTTCTTGCCACCTTTGGGAATTTCTTTGGATTCTGGCTACTGCAGGTTGTGCACTCAACCTTCCATACAGGAAGTCCTCAACTTACAACAGTTCATTTAGCGATTCTTTGAAGTGTCAAAATGGTACTGAAAAAAGTGACTTATGGCCACATTTTCACACGACCATTGCAGCCCTGACCCTTGATCACATGGTCACAATTTAGATGCTTGGCAACTGACTTGTATTTATGAAGGTTGTAGTGTCCTGGGGTCATGTGATTCCCCTTTTGTGACCTTCTGACAAGAAAGTCAACTGAGAAACCAGATCCACTTGACTATGATATAATTGACTTGACAACTGCAGTGATTCACCTCACAACCATGGCAAGAAAGGTTGTAAAATGGGGCAAAATTCACTTAACCGTTGTAGGAAGTTAGTACCAGAGATGGTTTTGACCGGAGAACTGGTAGTAGAAATTTTGATAGTTCGAAGAATGGGCAAATACCACCGCTGACTGGAGATTTTACACTATCCTTCCCCTGCCATGCCCACCAAACCACACCCACAGAACTGGTAGTAAAAATATTTGAATCCCACCACTGGTTAGCACCCATCCCTGTCCTAGAAAAATGAAATCTCCTAGGAAATATTAAAAAGGCAGAATATTTCTCCTAAAAAGTAGAAACTCGGAAGCAGAAACTCACCTCAGAGAGGCAGAAACTCACCCCCCCACACCTTTGCTATGGGCCATTAAGGCCTAGGCCAGAGTATTCTACACAATAAAGGCCTCTACCCATCTCACCACCTGGCCTGGGAAGGTTGTATCAGCCAATACTCAGGTGAAGCCATGTGGTCCAGACAAAGCCTACAAAGTTAGCTAAGACCCCCCGCCCCTGGGAGTCTGACAGCTAATGGGATATATTTCTTACACTGGAACAGGAAACACTTAAGGTGGGGCTCAACAGAGGTTATATAAGGGTCTCTCAGCATCTTGGTCCTTCCTTCTTGAGCTTCCCTTCTCACCTTGAGGTATGTGATCATCCTTTTCACTTTGGAGCTCCAAGCCCTGTGGTCCTGCTGTCCACCGTTAAATCATCTTTCCAAATGGCCTCCATGTTTCCAGTGTCTTTTTCCCCACTTGGAACTGAACCCAGAAGTCTAATTCTTCCAACACTGTCTTGATTAGCAACAGAAATATGAGGCTTAATTGTGGTCGTAAGTTGAAGAATACCTGTAATGTAACCACTGAACTTTGTGCAAAAGGTCAGATGGATGGCATAGCACAATTCAGGACATTATACAGGAAGGTGGGTGGATGCACTCCATCCTAAACTGTTTTTCATTGCTGTGTGAGTTAACAGAGCTCTGTCCTGTTGAAACCCTTTCCAAGAGTGCTGCATTCCTCACTACAGTATTCAGTGTAGCCTTGCTGACTCTGTTCCACTCCATTATTTCCATAATTGATCAGCTATTGAGATGGCTCCATCTGCACCACGTTTTCTTTCTTTCTCTTAAAAGTTTCTTGAGCTTTGGCAAACAATGGCATTTTGCTGGATGATAATAACCATTTCTCCAATTCACAAGGGCTAATTTGCCTGCACAATGTTCCAGACTTGCTGAACAGGTTTGCTGTCGAGCATGTGGGAGTTGTACTCATAAAACAAATTAACTTCTGCTTTCTTTAACAGTTGTACAATACTTAGGGATTAAAGGAACCCAGATGGAAACCAGGAAATTTAAGTCCTAGTCCTGCCTTGGGCATGAAGTCAGCTGGGTGACTTTTGAACCTGCCACACAGCCCGAGGAGGAAGCTGACGATGGCAAATCACTTCTGAAAATCTTACTGAGAAAATTGCAGGAACTTGACCATGCAATTTGCAGGAATCAGGTGTGTGCGCACACCAGAGGGGAACCTTCAGGGCCTTCTACGCCTTCAGAGAAGGCCTTAAAAAAATCTGGACCAAAAAATATAAGTATTAATTTTATATAATAATCTAGTCTAATTTAATTTAATACCATAACATTTAATACCATTTTCTCTAATCTAGTGTTCTAAAGTAAGGCTTACTGTTCAAGTTCACATCAAGAACTGAGGCAGGGTTACTGTTACCTGAAGATCATGATATATGTCCAATCAGAAGTCGTCGTCTCTACAAAAGCCCGGTGTAGCAGGGCTCTATTAATTGGTTTAGACTTCATGAATCCAGGGAAGCCAAGCGATATGTCTCTGGG
>BHFT01023732.1:0-10919 GCA_004320025.1 Laticauda laticaudata | reverse complement strand
GTAAAAGATAACTTTTCTCTAAATTAAAGAGTCTAAGTATTTCTTTCTTGGATTTTGAATGGAGCACCGTCTGACATACTAGCCCTTTTCCAAAGAAACCATTTCAGATCAATTGAAAGAGTAAATTTCAGAATATAAACATTAAAAGTTTTTGGCAGACCTGCTTCTTCCTTAAAAAGACCCTCAAATCCCCCATTTCATTAAGTTTTGAGCTTTCTACCTCTGGTCTAATATTCTTCCATATCCCATATGCTCCATTTAGTCTGCTGCCCAAACCATTTGTTGCCTGGAGCCCGTATCTCATTCTCAAACACATCTTCAAAAGCTGCTGTGAGACATTTGAAAGCCCAAAGATAACATATGTTACAAGTTTTGCTTTGAGAAGCAATCTGAAACTGTGGCAGCCGAATATACACTACACACCACTTCTGCATTACACAGTCACAAGTTCCCAGGAATCCTTTTATATCTTTGTAGTCAGATTGTGGAGGAGGGAAGTTGACTCAGCTAACATATGGCATGGTGTGCAAATAGGCCTTTTTGGTGGGAGGGAAACTTTCTTTTGTTCTGATCCTGAGCCAAGCTTTAAAAGGTTTGGTTAACAGGAAGTTCCTTGAATTTTGGGGGAGCTGACAAAGAGAAAGAGAGCGGGTTACTCTAAGGTGAGGTGAGTCAATCATTCTCTAAGGCTGCAGTCCTTTCATATATCATCTGGCAGTTGTTTCTGTAATAGATGCAGGATTCATTTCAACACCTTTCTAGTCCAGCTTCCTTGTCAAACTCAGAAGTCATTGTTTGAAGTTGTGAAGTAGAAAAGCTTCAATGTGTATGGTGAATACCTTCAGAGCCCTCAGTTTTCTGTTGCTGCTCCTTCTGGAAGTGGTTCTCCAGGTTTCTAATTCTAAAAAGAAAGGCTTACAGCTAACAAAGGAGGACACTTTTCTCAATACCCTTCCCAGTGATGATACTTCAAAGAATCATAGAGTTGCAGAATGTAAGGACTGGGAAGGAATATAGAGACAGACCATTCCATCTCCCATGACCAAGTCAATTGTATTATTCTACAAAATAAGTCCTCTATTGCCATCTTCCCTTTCCCTTTCCCCTTTCCCCTTCCTCCTTTTCTTTCCTCTCCTCTCCTCTTATTTCCTAATATCAGGTTTAGTTTTCTGTTTTTACATAACAATAACTATCAGCCTATGCAGAGGTTTTCATGCAGTGACTTATAGTACTTTCTTTAAATTGTTGGTTTGTTTGTTTAATGTGGCCATGCCAAAGTAGCTACAATTATGGAAGCGGAAGTTGAATTTCATATGGAAGGTAAGGGATTAGGGAAGATAAAATAAGAAGAATCTAAGTACATTACAATAGGAATAACTATAAAGTACTTACATGGACATATAATTAATGAATGCAATAATAATACATATTAATATAATTTAATATTAACCTAAGATTCTTATGAATCATTCTTCTGGCTTATTATTACAAGCAACCTGACTCCATATCTTCCTGGCCTCTCTATAATGGAAAACAATCATAGATGTATGCGTTCTTCTCATAAAAGACATTCTGATAGTCCAAGGAATGAAACTATGGTTATGTATGTTGATGTGTGACTTCTCCTTTTTATGAAGTAAAAGAGAATGGAAAATCATTGGTGAACCATTCTGTAAATCTCTAGCAGTTTGACTCTAACAGTCTGACTCCATTTCATTGGCTTTCTACAAATAATTAAAAACTCAATTATTTCACAGAATTTTTGGAGAAATGGCTAAGATCATCATACTGACTGCTATTCCCTATATGCTTTATCAAATTTATTGTGTTGTGTTGATGTGAACTGTTGAGATTCTTTAACTGCAAGGAAATATAAATATAATGAATAAAGGGACAAGTTAACAAATATGAAATTTTGACTTGATATATAGTCAGTTTATATTTGCAGATTTTCCTATAATATCACATTTTTATCTGACACATTATTTTCCTAATGTACGAGCTGTTCAGGTAAATTCCCTAAGAAATCTTTTGCATATAAATCTCTCTGATGATACTCTTTGGTATGTAAATGTCCTCAGTACAGGATTTTATGCCAGGAAAGTTCTTATTTCAATATGCACCTTTTAAAAGAATGACTTTTTTTTTCTAATATTAGCTATCACAAAAACAAAGCTGTGCATGTTTTCAGATTTCTCACTCCAAAAATGGACACGTAGATTCTAGGAGAGTTTACTCAGTCTTGCAAATTTACTACTTTAAAAAGCTACATTGGATCTCCAATTTCCACGTCTATGTCTCTTCCTATTGACTGACCTTTCTATGAAGTGGTGTACTTCCATTAGTCAGTTCTTATCAACAATTCTTTAAAGATCCTTGGAGCATTTACCAGCACTACCTTGGCTTTCTTACATTTACTCCGTATGATTGAAATTTGGCTTTACTATATTGATTGCCAGAAAACCCTTGTAACGAAACAAAACCTTCAAAAGTCATTTGATTTTTTTGGGTTTTCTAAATCATGCCTTTAAGTTTTTCTTCCTCTAATGATGAAGGGTGAAGGACCATCTTCCATGCTCTTTATTCCTAAACAAGCATAAGACCATTCAAAAAACGTTGGAATATTGCACAGCTGTAACAAACAGGATTATGCAAATTTCATCCTTGTAGTAGTACCACAAGCTCCATCTAGGAACAAACTTGATTTTTAGCCTGATCCCAAAGGCAAATACAATAGTAACCAAGAAATTTCCAGTATTGCTTTCTGTCTAGTGGTGAAAAAGGAACATCCTCCCTCCCTCTCTCTCTCTCACACACACAGAGCACACTGCATGAAGTGGAAGACCACATTCAAATATTATGACAGCCATCAGTGTACTCTCTTCACTTATTTCAGGTGTGGACATGAATAGCAATGTAAGAATGTTACCTTTCTCTATCACCCTCACTAGAAATTACTTCATATCTATAGTGAGTTATATGCAGAGCATACCACTCTTCTGGTTTAGCCTTTGGCTTTTTCAGAATTGATTAGCTGAGATATTTTGTTTTCACCCAGGAAGTGCCTACTCGAAATAAGCTTTCAGAAAGGGGAGGGGGAAAAGGCCCTATTGATTTCTTCTGTACTGTGAGAAAGTGCCTTCTTTTCTATTGCCCATGTTTCAGCAACATTTAAGTTTCTTTAGAGTTAGCCAAGCAAGATGACCTTCAGATGGATAGTGAATTTCATTTGATCCTGCCATTCCACTGGATACTAAAAAGTGTTGCTTTCTAGTGAACTTGCTTCTTTTCTTCTAGAAAAGAAATGAGATTGATTCTCCAAATTATCCCTCCATTTGTTACCTATATATATTCCACCTAAGGTGACATACTTAGATGTAGAAACCTAGGAGACTGGACTATTCTGAATCCAACTACATTATATTTGTTAACATTGTGCCACAAGTGGGCTCAAAAATTTACTTCCTTGTCCAAAAAAACATTCTACCTTATTCTCAAGGTATTCATCAGCTAGGAAAAGAGAAAGAGAAAAGAAGAGAAGAGAGAAGAGGAAAAAGAAGAGAAAAGAAACTTTTCTTGAAGATATTTTTAAAACTACTTTTTTGTTGAAAGTGGCTCATCCTGGTAATGCTGTCTTCTTTGGATGGATACATTTCAGCTGCAAAAATCTAGGTAATTTGTTCCTTTGATAGAAATTTTGACAGCAAATTTTCTTTCATCTAATTGAGTGTGAATTGATAGGAAATATATAACAGCCTTTTCCCTCTGCAGTGCATTACCAATTCCTTTCTAAAACTAAGCATAATCAGAATGACATCAAGAAATTATGTTAATACACATATATTATCTTCATATACTAACTTCTTAGAATTAGATAGCTCAAATACACTTTCTTTCTTCCCAAATTTTCTCAGTCATTAGCATCATATTTCTTGTAAATGAAACAACAATTTGCAACCTCGTTGTCCATAAAGCAATGGGCCAAAAAATGACAAACAACCAGAAATGAGTTTGTTAGATAGCATGGAATAGATATTTTCCCCCCTTCTTTCCTTCTTTGAACAAGTTGGAACAATGCATCAAAAATACTGTGGTATGTATTTTCTAATGAACTTGTATGATAATGCATACATAATTTAAAAATAATACAATCTTTGGAGCTCCTTTCTTAAATTCAAATAGCTCTGTGAAATAAGAGATGTAATTATCATAGACAGAGAGTAGTGTCTTCTATCACGATGATTTCGGATAACGATATATATTTCTTTAGCAGGGAATGGCATGATTTTCTAAAACCTATGAGTAAAGAGTGGCTGTCATCCTATTCAGATTGTTATAATCATCATGTTTAAAACATGGCTTGGAAATGTTTCTTTTTTTTAAGAAAAACAATATATTTGAGGAATAAAATTATACATGTACTGTATATGAAAATAGTAGTTCTGTTTATTTTAAAAAGTCTAAATACACTTTCAGCTCTAGTTTTATTGCTCTGTTATTCCTTCCTCTTCCACTTTGACACTGTAATTTAACAGTGAACTTTCTGGATCTCTTGTAAAGTTTAAGAACCTTTGAAAACAAAAACAATCTTTTCAAGAGACTAGCCAAATGCTACTTCAATTCTGTATGGGCACATTGTAATTATACTGACATGTGCAATAATCTAACACACACAAACAATCCATAGTTACTGGAATTGTTTGTTACTGAATGGTACAACAACTTGAGATATTTTAAGAAAGAAATAACAAGAGATCTAGAAAAGTATGTATGTATATGTAAGTATTATGCATATGTTTGTGAGCGTGTGTGTCTCCTTTTCCAGAATTTTCTCCAATGTCTATAGATCAATCCCACCTGCATTTGCCTATTTATTTTGAGAAATTTAATCTAATTGCAAATGATGTTATTTGCAAATATTTCCCAAAATCATTACTAAGGAGTGTCTTCAAAGAATGGCTGAAGGCAAAGGAAATGGCTTGTTTTGTCAAAGTATCTAGGCTATGACAAAACACACAGAGGTTATAAGAAGGAAGGATAGTGGGGAGGAACTGAATGGATGTAGGATTGGAAATCACCCGATTTTGGATGGATGAGTAGGTAATGGATAGAGAGATGTGGGAACGGTGTGCAGCCTAGAAGGTCACCCACAATTTGTAAATCTTGCTTGAAGAGCATATGATAGCCATGGCTAGGAGGGCTTTTCCATCCATCCATCCATCCATCCATCCATCCTGCTAGTTGTACCCATTCCTGGATTGAAAGGCCCTATTCACATTCTCTCATGCCTTTGTGACTCTCATTTAGGTTACTAAAATGACTTTTGAAGACCATTAGAAAGATACAATTGACATCACAGGGATTCATGAGTTTTCTTTCTCTTCTCAGTACTCCCACTTCCTTTTTTGTATTTGTTGTTTTTAAGGATGTTTGGGCAGCCAAATTCATTTGATAAGGCATATGAGACATATTCTTTTATATTTGAATAATATAATATACATAATATTATATAAATATTTAAATAATTTTTAGTAAAACCCAAATATATATTATATATATAATATATAAATATATATATTTTAATATAAAATAAACGTTGCTACAACTTTAAAAGCACTACAATGACGTGGGATAATACCCGAAGGAAACTGAACAGCAACACATGTAAGTACCCGCGAAAACTAAAAAAAAACATTATATATATAATATATATATATATATATATATATATAATATATATATATTATATATATATTTTTGTTTTTTTAAGCTTTCGCGGGTACTTACATGTGTGCTGTTTAGCTTCCTTCAGGTATTATCCCACGTCATTGTAGTTCTGTTAAAGTTGCAGCAACGTTTCAGCAGAATCCCATCTGCCATCATCAGGCTTCTGTATTGAGTTAGTTCCCTGGTTTCAAATTTGAGGCTGGTCCATTCTGACTGCTAGGAGCCTGGGTCTGTGTTCATTGGACTTGGAGTTTGATTGATTGGTGTTTCCCGTTTCTTCTGTCTGTTTTGTGGCTTTGATTGGCTGTCAACACTCTGTTTTGTGTTGGAGGCTTTCAGTGCAGCTTGGCTCCGTGTGAAACGAATGGCTGCTCTTCATTAGCAAGCTGCTATTCATTAGCTAGCTGGGTTTCACTGGGGGGGGGGGGGTTGTCACCGTGGGTGGAGCTCGAGGGGGGGGTGTTTGGGGGGGGGGGTTTTTGAGTGAGGGTTTTGCTGGATTGTGGTGCCAGGGTTGCCGGCTTTGGTGTGGAGATCTTTCTATTTGAGAGTGCCAGGCTTCCAAATGATTGACAGTCTGGTGGAATCATCTCTTCTATTCATGCTTTCAGGTCTTTTTTTCAATCTCTATGGCTTCTCTGATGATTCTGTGGCTGGGGTTTTCCTATAGTGGCTAGGGTTTTAGTGCCATTGAAGTTGAATGTTGTGACCTGTGGTTTTCATGTGTTGGACTAGTGAGGAGTGTGTTCCAGCTATTTTATTGCATTTGGTGTTCATCTAGGCGGGTACTTATTCTTCTATTGGTCTGTCCAATGTATGTGGCCGGCATGAATGTACAGGGAACTTCGTATATGCTGGTTTTCCAGGTTCAATTTTGTCTTTGGGGTTCCTCAAGGATGGCTGCTATTTTTTGTCTGTTTTGAAGGCAGTCTTGATGTGATGCCTGTGTAGTATCTTACTGATTTTATCTGTAGTACCTCTTATGTAGGGCAGGAACAGCTGTTTCCATAGGTCTGTTGGTCTTCTAGGTCTCTGTTATGTCTTGGTGTGTTTTTGTGGATCAGGTTGGTGATTTTGTTTTTTTTTTGAAGCCATTGGCTATCAATACTTCAGTCAGGGTGCATAGTTCAGTCTTTATATGTGTCTTATCTGCCAGGCGTTTGGTTCTGGTAATTAGTGTTTTCGCCACGGAATTTATCTGTGCTGGGTGGTAGTGGGATTGGGCGTTGAGGTAGCGGTTGGTGTGTGTTTTCCTTTTGGTATACTTGGTGTGTCCCGAGTGTGCCATCTGTTCTTTTGTAGATTAGTACATCTAGGAATGGTAGTTTGTTTGTTTATTTCTGTTTCCATGGTGAACTTGATTTGGGGTGTGTGTTGTTTAGGTGTGTTAGGAAATTGTTTAGGTTTTTCTTTTCCATGGGGCCAAATCACAAATGTGTCATCGATGTATCTTAGCCATAGTTTGGGTTTGTGGGTGGCATTAGCCAGGGCTCTGGATTCGAATTCTTCCATGAACAGGTTTTCAATGACGGGTGACAGTGGTGATCCCATAGGGGCTCCTTCAATTTGCTTGTATCTTTGTCCTTTGTATATGAAATATGTGTTGGTTAGGCAGTGTTCTGTTAGTTCCATGAGGTCTTTAGCTGGTTGGTATTTATTTTTGATGATTTCAAGAAGTTTCTTTTATGGGACTTTCACTATTCACTCAAGTCCCAATAAAAGAAACTCTGTTCAGCTTCCTTCGGGTATTATCCCACGTCATTGTAGTGCTGTTAAGTTGTAGCAACGTTTCAGCAGAAATCTCATCTGCATCATCAGGCTTCGTATATATATATATATTATATAATATATATATATATATTATATATATATATATATATATATATATATATATATATATATATATATATATATATATATATATATATATATATGGATGCTCTGGTTATTCGGTTTTCTCCCGCGTAGAATTGGAAGTATCTTAGCAACGTTTCGATAAAGTCTCATTCATCATCTTCAGGCTTGTTTCTTCAGCTCTGTGCTTCTCAGAGTAATGTGAGCTTGCAGCTGCTTCTTCCTTTTTAACTGCTAGTGGGGTGTGACTTGATTGGTGTGGGTTTGGGCTGTGTTTCTGATTGGTAGGGGGTTGGCTGGTGTTCTGATTGGGCTGGGGTGTTTGTCTGCTTAGGTGGGGGCCTGGCTGTGCTCAGGTTAGTCTTAGTTGCTGGGGGATTAACCTGAAGCACAGCCAGGCCCCACCTAAGCAGAACACCCCCCCAGCCAATCAGAACACAGCCAACCCCCCTACGCAATCAGAACACAGCCAAACCCCACCCAATCAAGTCACACCCCCACTAGCAGTTAAAAGGAAAAGCAGCTGCAAGCTCACATTACTCTGAGAAGCACAGAGCTGAAGAACAAGCCTGAAGATGATGAATGAGACTTCATCGAAACGGTTGCCTAGATACTTCCAATTCTTACGCGGAGAAAACCCGAATAACCAGAGATCCACATACAAATACTCGCGAAAACCTCAGAAAACAAATATATATATATATATATTTGCACAGATGTCAAAATGATCATTCTGGCTTCTCTATTATGATGTTGTTTATTGTCAGTCCTGAACAATTTTGGTTGCATCTAATAATGAATGTGATCCATAGTTTCATCTTTTCCCTTTACCAAGTCTTTATTTGCAGTTGTTTGATAAATGTTGAATCTGTCCCATCTGGAAATAAGGTGCGCAAGACCAGGTTCCAACAAATAACTCTTTATTCAAACAGTAAAGTGACTTGTAATGGAAGTTTGCCCAAGCCGCGGCAGCCCTTCTTTATAGCGGCTTGCTTGCGACTTGTGCCCAATGACAGTTGTTTAAGTGTTCCCACCGTTAGGCGGGCCAATCGGAATGGTGCTCAAGTAACCAATCCAAGAACGGCCTTTTCGGCCAGTCAGTTTAAGGTATTTGGAGTCTGCCAAGTTCGATACACAACAGAATCCTTGATTTCATCATGTCTGTTTGCAGTGCTTGTTCCTGAGCTACAAAAATTAATCCTTTGTATCTTCCTTTATAATGCCAGCTTGTTAACTATTTTCAGTTTCTGATTCTTTTCATTTTATTTTCAGGCTTTTTTGTTTTGTTTTGTTTTGCTTTAATGTATTGGTTACATATAATGACTTACTTCTCCCATTTTCTAAACAGTTTCCATAATCACTTTTATAGATTTTTTTTTTTGCTTCTGCTACTTTCAAGATGTTTTTCTTCGCAAATTCTGGTGTGCATTTGCCTTTGTTGTCTTGGTATTATCATTTACTTGATATTTTTCTTTTTAAACCCTTCATTTTGCCTGTAGAATAACAATCTGCTATTGTTATAATGACGTTGTATTTTTGTTGTTCTGTTTCTGCTTTGCACACAGTTTAATTTGCCTAAGCTACCAGAGGTGGCAATCAGCAGGTTCTGACTAGTTCTGGAGAACCGGTAGTGGAAATTTTCAGTAGTTCTGAGAACCGGTAGTGGAAATTTTGAGTAGTTTGGAATACCACCTCTGAATGGCCTTGCCCCCATCTATTCTCTGCCTCCCGAGTCCCAGCTGATTGGCTGGGTCTCCTTTGGTTGCCCTGTACAGGAGAGTGGAGCTGGAAAGCAGGTCAGTGGGTGGGGAGGGAATGGATATTTTGCATTATCCTTCCCCTGCCATGCCCACCAAGCCATGCCCAACCAGCCACACCATGCCTACCAAGCAGGTATACCACGCCCACCAAGCCACAATAGTCCACCAAGCCACACCCACAGAATTAGTTGTAAAAATTTTTGAATCCCACCACTGTAAGCTACTATTAATTATTCACCTGAGTAAAAGACAACAAAGAAAGAAAATAAATACAAAAAACCACAAATGACTATTATTAATTCTTAAATTATTATTAAACTTAACATTATAATAATATTTTAAGATTTTCTTAAAAGAAAAGGAGGGGCTTCCACTTGTTACCAATGGCATGATAGAGAAGTGAAAAATCTAATTCCCATGAAATTCTGGTGAGGCTAAAAATAGCTAAGCTTAGGTTAGTATTACCTGCAAACTTTCTTTACATTTGGATTGCATTTCAAAGTTCCCAAAAATATCTGTGTTGTATAAGGATATGCATTGTGCAGTAACACAATGTCATAATTCCTTCTTGTTTCTGAACAAGAACTGATTTGCCTTGAGCTCAGAATGTCATGCAGAACAGTTTATTTGATATATTTAGCATTGAAGTTGGGCATCATTGCAGAATTTATTACATTCCATAGCTATTATGTATCCCATAAAATTGAACATCATAACACTTTGATTGGAGGTTAAAATCCAAGTTTAGAAACAGCCCACAGAAATACAAGTTCTCTGTAAAAATCGTGATAACATCAGCTTTTTCATTCTGTTATTGTTATCATCAATCCAATTGTCTAATGTGTTACCCATAATTCTTGAAGTAAACATTATGCTACTTTTTATCACTGTGTGTTATCAGTAAATAGATAGAGTCTGCTGTCATATATAGCATAAATCTAGGATAACTCTTTTAAACATTTATTTAGCAGAAAATATCCCTCCAACAGAAAAATGCTCACATTTAGTGCTGTGCAAATTTGGTGTTTCTAGAAGAGCCATAATGTATATGGGGCAAGATATGATTTTCAAGCATGATTTTTAAAAGGTTGAAATTAAGAACTATGGAATCATATTTCCACTTTTCATACTTGACACAGTAATTTGGCTTGTAAAACTTTATTCAGTTATCCTGTCGTATATGGTCCTATGTGATAAACAGATAGTACTTGCCATTCCATGTGTCAGCTGATGCATCTCTGGCTTTTAGATAATAATTTGTACAGGTATATACTGTATCTTAGACCTGTGTATTTTAAGCATTTGGAACCATTGGGCATCTTTTCAGGGCATTAAACTTTTAAAAATGCATTAAACCTTGAAAACAATTTGGTCTAGTGGTGACAGCAATCGGCTATAAATCTGCCTCACAGAGTTTTTTTCTCTGTCTGTTTTAGTTGTTGGGACATTTGAGGAAAAGTAGTTTTAAAAAACACATGGCAGAGGAAGATCTAAAGCCCACGTCACACCGGCCAACGGATGCAAAAAGGACACAATGGACGAGCAAAATGTTCCATCCGTTGTTATCCGCTCTCAAAA
>BHFT01023730.1:0-37626 GCA_004320025.1 Laticauda laticaudata | reverse complement strand
TTAACAGCACTACAATGACGTGGGATAATACCCGAAGGAAGCTAAACAGCACACATGTAAGTACCCGCGAGAGCTTATACACACACACACACACACACAAAGTGAATTTTGTCCCATTTTATGACCTTTCTTGCCATAGTTGTTAAGCAAAAAGCTGGAGTCATGGAGTTAGGAACATGGTCGTTAAGTGAATACGGCTTCCCCCTTGACTTTACTTGTTAGAAAGTCGCAAAAGGGGATTATTTGACCCTGGGACACCGCGACCATCATAAGTATGAATCGGCTGCCAAGTGCCTGAATTTTGATCAGGTGACCATGGGGCCACTGCTGTGGTCGTTAAGTATAAAAAAATGGTCCTAAGTCACTTTTTTTCAGTGCCATCTTTGAACCATCATTAAATGAACTGTGGTCTACAGATAGTCCTCAACTTACAGCCGTTCCTTTAGTGACCATTAAAAAGTTACAACGGCCCTGAACAAAGTGACTTAGGACTGTTTGTCATCCTGAGGCTCATGGAGTCAAAATTTGGACCAATCGGCAACTGGTATGTATTTATGACAGTCACAGTGTGTCCCTGGGGTCCTGATTCCTCTTTTGCGACCTTCCGATGGCCAGAACCAATGGGGGAAGCCAGATTTGTTAAACTGCATGGTTCACTTAATGATGGCAGCGATGTGCTTCACTACGGCAAGAGGAGTTCATAAGGGGTGCAATTCATTTAAGGATGGCCTCACTTAGCCACAGAAATGTGGGGCTCAACTGTCGTAAGTTGAGGACTTACTTGGACTCAGGTGTCAGGCTTCCTTCTCAAAGCAGGGCTGAGATGACGAGCTAAGGGGAAACCAACTTGCGAGGGAGCCAATCGTCTAAATCAGGGCAGGGGTGGGATTCAGCCGGTTTGGGTGAACCGGATATTAAATTTGCATCTGGTTCACCAAACCGGGAGTTGAACCGACTGGCTGACTCTGCCCACTCCTCCCCTCCTCTCCCGGAGTCTCTATGCGGCCCGTTTTGGATGCAGGTAAGTGCAGGGTCTGCGTGGAGGCTCTGGGAGGGGGAAAAGGGGCTCTCCAGGAAGTTCCAGAAATCCAAAAACGGGCCTGTTTCCGGCTTCTGGAGGCCCTCCCAGAGACCTGAGAGAAGCCTCTGGACCCTAGGAAAGGCAAAAAATGGCCGAACTGGAAGTTCTGGTAGGCCACACCCACCACGGCCATGCCTACCCAGCAACCGGAGAGAGAACTGGTAGTCGGGATTTTTGAATCCTACCCCTATATCAGGGATGTCAAACTTGGTTTCGTTGAGGGCCACATCAGGTTTGTGTTTCATTTCAGAGAGCCGGTGTGTATGTGGGTATGTGTCCGGGGGTAGGCATGGCCATGGTGGGCCTTTGACATAGGCTCAAAATGCGTTTCTTTCCCTTCTTTCTTTCCACAGTTGTTCGCCATAAACATTTCCCCAACTCTTCTACCAGATATTATAGGCAAACATTTATTACTTATTCTTCTTACTCTGCTAAACTTTTTATTTCTAAATTTATCACCCCATTGTTTAATAGTATATTGCTTTTCCAGGAAGAAAAGCTATTTATATCTATTGTATTTTTTATTATTCAACTAATAAATAAAAACACAACGGCATAAAATAACACGAGATCTAACAGCTGAGGTAAATTTCCAGGATAGAATAGTGGAACACGGGGTCACGACCGTAATCCGTTCCAGGACTAAGGTTGCAACCCAATTTGGTCATCACCAAAAGCACGACCATCTGTACATGTACAGACAAAAAAAAAATGGCGCCGAAGGGGAAATCACCACAGCAATTTTTGGGTTTGCTTGGTTGCCACTCAAAGATCTGTTCGTGACCAGAAGCAAAAATTCTGGTTGTCACAGAAGTGTTTGTGACCCCAGGTTCCATTGTATATAGCCGTGATGGTGAATCTATGGTGCGCGTATCACAAGTGGCACGCAGAGCCATTTGTGCTGGCATGCAACCGCAGGCAAACTTACCTCTCTATGTATGCACGCACCTCACAGCTGATTTTTGTTCTGGTTGGTTTGAGGCCTTTTTTGGCCCCCCGAGGCTTCAAAACAGCCTCTGCAAGGCTTTTCAGAATGAATTACAGGCCTGTTTTGTCACTTCCTGTAATATCGAAAGTGATGAAACAGGCCTATAATTTGTCCTGAATAGCCTTGCAGGGGCTTTTTTCAAGCCTTTGGAAGGCCGGAAAAGGCCTCAAACCAGTCGAAAAATCAGCTGCGAGGTGCATTGCAGGTAAGGGGGTGGCAGGGAGATGGGGATTGCATGCGCAGAGGGCATGCACATTGTATTCTGGGTGCTGGCACATGACAATTTTTAGCACAGGAGCCCAAAAAGGTTAGCCACCACTGGTATATAGAAATGGCTGTCAATTATAGATACAGAATAGAATATACAGAATACAGAATAGCTGATTGTAGATTAAATGGACCTAAAATACATAAAATCTGGCATTAAACTGTAGTGTTAACACAAGGGGTTGCTTGTTTCCTATCTAGATCAGGTACTTACTTGAGGCCACATAATTGTAATCCAGTCCAATCCAGGTCTCCTGCAGCACGCTGCTGGCCGAAAACGGGCCATGCGGAGGCCCTCTGTGCCCCCTCGGTGGCCTGTTTTGGCTGGCAGAGGTATTGCAAGCCAGTCCTTTGATATTTCCACTCACATAGGCCAGATTTAAACACCCCACAGGCTGGATCCAGCCCGAAGGTCTGTGGACCGGCAACCGCTGCGGCATGCAAAAAACCTGGCCCGTGCAAACAAGTGAATCCCCATCCACATGAAACCACATTCCCTCCTCTGCTCCGTGGAAAAACCTCCCTCCATGGAACCAGTCCCTGGTGCCCCAAAAGTTGAGGGTTGCCCTGTCCTGATGGGACAGAGACCTACCTGCGATGGGTCATTTTCATAGATAAAGGTGACGCAACGGTAGACAGTTTTATACTCCTCAAAGTCCTCTCTCAGTGGCAGGGCATGAAGCAGAATAGGGAAAACCTGTAAATAAGAGGGTTAGAAGACGGAAGGCAGCAATTCAAGGGTCAGAGGTTCATGATCCTGTGGGGATCCTAACACGGCTTGGCTCCTTACCAAGCAAGAAACAAGTAAACCTACATTTCCTCATGGAGTAAACCAGGATTTCTCCAAACTTAGCAATTTTAAGACTTGTGGACTTCAACTCCCAGAATTCCCCAACTGGCATGTTTGGTATTTCTTGGTTTAAATAAAGAGAGTTAGTTTTGCTCAGTGTTTAAGGTGCCGGTCTAGAAAGCAGGAGATGGTGAGTTCTAGTTCTAGGCATGAAATTCAGATGGATGACTGGGCCATTTAGCAGGAGATTGTGAATGCTAGTTCCACCTTAGGCATGGAAGCCATCTGAGTGTCTTTTGGCCAGTCATTAAGAGTCTGGGAGCTCTCATTCTACCTTAGGCATGGAAGCCGGCTGGGTGTCTTTGGGCCAATCATGAGGCGTCTATTAGCTCTAGTTCCATCTTAGGCATGAAAGCTGCCTGGGTGTCCTTGGGCCAATCATCAGAAGCCTGGAAATTCTAGTTCACTTTGGCACAGAACCCGTCTGGGTGTCTTTGGGCCAACGATCAGAAGCCTGGGAGTTCTAGTTCCACAGCTCAGGCACGGGAGCCAGCTGAGTGACTTTGGGCCAATCATCAGATGACTGTGAATTTTAGCTCTGCCTTAGCCATGAAATGTGGCTGGGTATCTTTGAACCAATCATCAGGAGATGGTGACTTCTAGTTCTGCCTTAGGCTTGAGAACTAACTCTCAGAACTAACCCACCTCACAGGGTTGTGATGAGGAAAAGAGGAAGGAGATTAAATATGTTCTCTACCTTGAGTTACTGATCAAATAATAAAAGTGGGATTTTAAAACAAATTGAATACAATAAATAAAACAAGGTAGATAATTCCACCTTATGAGCCAGGATGGAAGAATACCTCCTTCTGGAGTTTCTCTCCATGGCTATAGCCCTGCGGATCTTCCCTCCACACTCACACAAGACATAACAAAAAGTTATGTTTCACCTGTTCAACGGGCATTCCTCCAGGATTGGTCATCAGCATCCTTGCAATGGCTCCACACACGTTGTCAATTACTCGGTTGCTTTGCTCTTGAGAAATGAGGTTGGATAAAAGCGACAGAATTTGGGGGTAGTGTCTGGCCAGGTCAAACAAAATTAAGGAAAAAAAAAATTGTGTGTGTGTTGTGTTGTGTGTGTAGAGAAAGGCACATACACACTGTTCCTTCCCAGGGCAATTAAATGTGTTGCACTATACAGCTAGTTCTCGATGGGCAACAACAACTCAGCCCAGAATTTCTGTCGCTAAGAGACTGTTGTTCAATGAGTTTTGCCCCATTCAACTACCTTTCTTGCCACCATTGTTAAGTGAATCATTACGGTTGTTAAGTGAATCTGGCTTCCCCCATTGATTTTGCTCATCAGAAAGGGAATCAAGTGACCCCGGGAGGCTGTGACTGTCATAAATACAAGTCGGTGGCCAAGCGCCTGAATTTTGATGATGTGACTGAGGGGATGCCACGACGGTTGCTAAGTGTGAAAAACATTCTTAAGACGCTTTTCTTCAGTTCCATTCTGACTCTTATCATTTCGTAGGCTGGATTTTGTTCCTGGTCCCCCAAGACTATTCCCGCCATATGATATCAGCCCCCTCCCCATGCGGATAGGATCAAGGATACTCGAACATGGCTTCCCTGCCATGCTCCATCAGGACACCCAGCCCGAAGACGGCATTACTGCACACTTCCTGGTCTTCGTCGTGAGCCGCCCCTAACAGCACGGGAAGCAGGTGGAGCACGAAAGAGCTGGAGGCCCCTTCCAGGCCCTGGACTGTCTCTGCAATGATGCCTACGGCGAAGGACTTGTCCGCGGTGGAACAGGAAGGTTTCTGCAAAAGGAGGGCAGGAAGGAAAGAGAGGAATGAGGAGGAAGGAAAGAAGAAAGGAGATAGGAATGAGAAGGAAGGAAGGAGATAGGCATGAGAAGGAAGGATAGAAGGAAAGAGATAGAAATGAGAGGGAAGGAAGGAAAGAAGGGGATAGGAATGAGAAGGAAGGAAGGAAGAGGATAGGAATGAGAAGGAAGGAGATAGGAATGAGGAGAAGCAATGAAGGAAGGAAGAAAGGAAAGAAGGAAGGAGATAGGAATGAGGACAAGGAAGGAAAGAAAGAGATAGGAAGGAGAAGGAAGGAAGGAGATAGGAATGAGGGGAAGGAAGGAAGGAAGGAAAGAAGGAAGGAAGCAGATAGGAATGAGAAGGAAGGAAGGATATAGGAATGAGGAGAAGGAAGGAAGGAAGGGGATAGGAATGAGAAAGGAATGAGGGGAGGAAGGAGATAGGAAGGAAGGAGATAGGAATGAGTGGAAGGAAGGAAGGAAGGGGATAGAAATGAGAAGGAAGGAAGGAGAAGGAATGAGGAGAAGCAATGAAGGAAGGAAGGAAGGAAAGAAGGAAGGAAGGAGTTAAGAATGAGGACAAGGAAGGAAAGAAGGAGATAGGAAAGAGAAGGAAAGAAGGAGATAGGAATGAGGGGAAGGAAGGAAGGAAGGAAAGAAGCAGATAGGAATGAGAAGGAAGGAAGGAAGGAAGGAAGGAGATAGGAATGACGAGAAGGAATGAATGAATAAAGGAAAGAAGGAGATTGGAAAGAGAAGGAAGGGAAGGAGGAAGGAAAGAGGGAAGGGAGGAGAAAGAAGGAAGTTAGAAAAGAGGGAGGAAGGAAACAAGGAAAGAAGACGGGAGGAAGGAACGGAGGGAGGAAGGAAGAAGAAAGCAAAGAAAGCAGGAAGGAGAAAGAAGGGAGACATAAAAGAGGGAGGGAAGGAAGAAGGAAGGAAGGAAAGAGGGAAGAGAAAAAGAAGATATATAAAAGATGGTGGATGAAAGAAGGAAGGAGGGAAGGAAAACACAGGTAGATAGATATAAAAGAGGGAGAGAGGGAGGAAAGAGGGAAGGAAAAAGAAGGAAGATATAAAGGGACGGAGGGAGGAAGGGAAGAAGGGAGGAAGAAAACAAGTCCCCAATTTCCACCAGTGGATGGTCATATCAGGGAATGACTCTGGAGGAGGGCAAATGAATTGAAGACGTTAAAAAAAAAAGAAAAAGCTCACCATCTTGTTGAGGAGTAGCGGCAAGAAGCCGGCGAAGTAGGGGGCAAAGACTTCCCCTCCGGTCACTTCAGCGAGGACTGGGATCAATTCCCCAGCATACTCAATCAGCATACAGTCGTATTCTGCCTGCTGGAGAGAGAGAGAGAAAGAGAGAGAGAGAGAGAGAAAGAGAGAGAGAGAGAGATGGCGTTTTTGGCATTCCTTGAACCCAGGACCCCACCTCTCCTTCACCTCCGCCGGAGGCCCAAGACGGAAGATCTCAAACCCTAAGCTAGGGTGGTGGGTGGAGCTGCCCTACTACTCACCTTTGGGCAGTTGTAGCCAGGCCTCGCACACCCGACAACTGCCTTGNCAGAGGCCTTCAGGGAAGCCTTGCCGGCTGCAGAAGAAGTTCCTGATCTGACAGCAAAAAGGAGGCCTGTGGGGCGATGCACACAAGTGAGGTTAGTCAGTGGAGGACATCCCCCGAAAATAAGACCTAGTGCTTTATTGGGTGGCCAAAAAATTATGAGACAGAGTTTTATTTGGGGGGAAACACGGTATATACAGTATATTGCTTAACATGGTGGCTGCAAAATGAATGCTGCAGTCCTTAAATGAACATCGACATTGTTAAATGGGATTTGAAGGGTATATTTCCAATCTTACTTCATCGTCATCATCTTCATCTTCCTCGTCGTCCTGACAGGCTACCTACAGAGGGGAAGGAGAGCGAAAATTCACTTTTTACATGCTGAATCAGTTTTGCTCACCCACAAAAACGCTAACCGGCTATAGTTTGGATCCAATGTTTAGACTGGGAGAAGTTCATGGACCGCCCTGTGCCCAGGGCTACAAACAGGGTCCTCGACTTACGACCAGAATGGGTCCCAAAAATTATGTTGCTAAGTGAGGCCAACTGAGTGAGTTTAGGCCCATTTTGGGGACTTTGGCCAGCGTTGTTAAGCGTTCAGTGACTCGTGCGGTCATTAAGCAAATCAGGCTTCCCCACTGACCCTGCTTGTCAGAAGGTCGCATTAGGAGATGGCGTGGATGCCGTGGCTGTCGTAAGTACGAGTCGGGCTGCCAAGCGCCTGAATTTCAACCGCATGAACACCAGTCAGGGGTGTGTGTGGGTTGTAGGTGTGAAAAAATGGCCATAACTTTGAGTGGCCACTGAAGGGAAGGCTGTAAGTTGAGGAGTGTCCGCAATGAAGTGAAGGAACTGGGGAGGAAGAGGAAGCGGAGGAAGGCTCACTTTCTGTTCCAGCACCTCCCGCACCAGCCTGCAGAGGTTGGTCAGCTGGGCCGGCTCATACAGGACGTTCCTCTTGCACTCCTTCACCACTTTGGCCAGGACCTCCAGGATGGCCATGACCACTTCGCGCTCGTGGTCCTCCTTCGCCCCTTTCACGTAGACGGGCAGCAGGGTGGAGACCAGCTTCTGAAATGCTGTTTGGGAGGGAGGGAGCGAAGAGGGGAGGAAGGAAATAAGGAGGTGGGAATGAGAAAGGGAGGGAGGGAGGGAGAAGAGGAGAGGAAGGAAGGAGAGAAGGACAGTAAGGAAAAAAGAGAAGGACAGTAAAGGAGATAGGAATGAGAGGGAGGGAGTAGAAGAAAGGAAGGCAGGAGGGAGGGAGATGGGAATGAGGAAGGAAAGAAGGGGGAAGGAGGAAGGAAAAGGAGAAATAAGGATAGAGTAAAGGTTATGGGAATGAGAGGGAGGGAGGGAGGACAGAAGAGGGGAGGGAGGCAGGAGGGAGGGGAGGATGGGAATGAGAAGGAAGGGGAGGGAGGAAAGAAGGCAAAGGAGAAGGAAGGATAGAGTAAAGGTGATGGGAATGAGGAGGGAGGGAGGGAGGAGAGAGAGAGTGGAAGGAAGGAAGGAAGGAAGGAGGTAGAATGAGGAAAAAGAAAGGGAGGAGGGAGAAGAGGAGAGGAAGGAAGGAGAGAAGGAGAGTTGTAAGGGAAAAAAGAGAAGGAAGGACAGTAAGGGAGATAGGAATAGAGGGACGAGAAGTAGTAAGAAAGGAGAGGGGGAGAGAATGAGAGGGAGAAGGGAGGGAGGGGAGAAAGGAGGAGGAGAGAGGGAGAGAGTAAAGAAAAGGAGAAGGAAGGGACAGAGTTAAGGGAGATGGGAATGAGGGAAGAGTGAGCAAGGGTGGGGGAAAGGAAGAAAAGAAGGAAGGCAGGGAGAAGAGTAAGGAAAAGAGAAGGAAGGAAAGAATTAAGGGAGTGTGGTTGGGTCATGAGAAGGGAAGAAAGGGAAGGAGGAGAGGAAGGATGGGAATGAGAAAGAAAAGAGGGGGAGTAAGGAAAAAGAGAAGAAAGGACACAGGTGGGAATTGAGAGGAGGAGGGAGGGAGGAAAAATGTGGAGGAAAGAAAAGAGGGAGGAGGAAACAAGAAAAAGGAAGCGGAGGTAGGTGGTGAGGAATGAGGGAAAGGAGCAAGGAAGAAAAGGAAAAACGGAAGCGGAGGGGAAAGAAAGAAGAAAGGAGGGAGGGAGGGCGTAAGGGAACAAGGGAGGAAGGGCAGCAAAGGGATGACATAAACCACATTTTTTTAAACCACAGACCTGCTGCTATCAGGAACGAACTGTGCCCCTAGTCCTCTTGTTCCCAGGACCCCTCCCCCTGTAGGACCCAGCCCCACAGGCGAAGGGCTCCCTGGCCGTTCATCACACGTTTTCCATGAGCCCCCCCCCCCCCCCTGTCTTGCAATGCCCTTTCTTAGATACCAATGGCCACCATCTTCTCCCAACACGGCCGCCAGCAGGGTTTTTTTTTGGGGGGGGGGAAGGGGCTTCCCCCCTCCCCATCCTTGGCCCTCACTTACTCACCTGCCATGTGAGCTTCGGATGGCTCTTGCTTGCACACCCGATGTAGCGAAATGATGAGCTGCCCCAGGGCTTTGAACGCGGCTTTCCGTACCTGAATTTGGGGGCACTAAGAAAAGGAGGAGAGAGATCAGAAGACACCAACTCCCACCCTGCAAAAAAAGTAGGATGGCTTTACCCATTTTGGAACCGGGCAAGGCCGTCCCCAAATTTAAGGGTTTGGAGCCACCGGCATAACAGACAATGGGAAAATTCAGATTGGGGGGAGATCAAAACTCCGGTTCAACCAGGTCTTGAACCAGGGTGAGCTGCTACCGGTTTGCACCGGTTCAGGCAAACCGGAAGCTAATTTTACATTCTGGTTCGCTGAACTGGTAGTTCCGATGACTGGCTAGCCCTGCCCACCCCTCTCCTCCCAGGAGTCTCCACACAGCCTGTTTTGGATGCGAGTTAAGTGCAGGGCATGTGAGGCGGCTTGGGGAGGGTGAAAAACAGGCCTCCGGGAGGTTCTGGAGCTCCCGGAAGTTCTGGGAGGCTGGAAACAGGCCAGCTCTGGAGCTTGGGGAGGCCATTTCTGCCCTCCCAGAGGCTCGAGAAAAGCCTCCTTGGTCTTTTTAACTGCCAGCAAAAAGGGAATGGGGGAACGGTGCATTCCTCAAGTGCCTAGATAATCACCCTGGCAGCCCAAAGCTGTCAGCGCGCAAGAATATTACTGGAGAGCATGATTGATGACTCTTGGCTATGGATGTGTCCCATTGGAGAATATGCATCCAGGGGGCGGGAGGAAGACCAGGGTCAAGGGGGAAATGAATGACGTATTTTAGTATTAGCTTCATCCAGCTAACACCAACGTGGTGGCCACTTCTAATAAATCAAATTTCTTTTCTCTAAGAGATGCGGATAGAGAGACTTATGATTTGAATGTTGGAATCCTGACAGCCCAGTCCAGGGAGGGTGAAAACGCCCCCCTCACCGTGGTGCAGGAAGCTGACTAGGCCACGCCCACCCAGCAACCAGGCAGATAACTACTGCTAAAATTTCTGACCCTCCTCCCAAAAATTGTACCCTAACCAGTTAAAAGCTTCCAGTTTGGAGGTATACAGACAGCAGAAACAATTCTAATGATGTAGTAGAACTATACAGATAGAGTGGTGTGGTGGAGCTCTCGCCTCACAATCAGGAGGCTGTGAGTTCGATCCTAGGTAGGTATTTCCCAGATATTTCTCTCTCTGGGCACACAATGAGAATATATCTGCTGAACAAAACTCTGTACTGGCAACAGAAAGGGCATCCGGCCAGTAAACACTCAGCTCCATTCAGTTGCCCAAACTCCACCCCACAAGGGATCATTAAAAGATGATGATGATTAGAACTATACAGACAGTCCTCGACGTACGACCAAGAATGGAGTCTGCTCATTTTGAGTGGTGTATCATTAACTGTTGTAAAATGGGTCATGTCACCGCTCGCCTTCTGGACTTATACACAGTCCTTCATTTATAAACTGCAAATTAAGGCCAATGTTTTCATGGTTAAGCAAAGCACCTTTCAATGTATTGCGTCCCAGTTTACAACCTTTTTGCCATAGTTAAGTGGATCGCTGCAGTGGTTAAGCGAATCACATGGTCATTAAGTGAATCTGGCTTTCTTCCCCAATTGGCTCAGCTTTTCAGAAGCTAGCTGGGAAGGTCACCAAAGGGGATTACGTGGCCCCAACATAAGCAATATGTCAGTCGTATGTACATGCCGTTGATAAGCGGCCAAATTTTGATCACCTGACCCCGAGAAATGGTGCCATGGTCGTAAGCATGAAAACCGGTCATAAGTCTGGGTTTTTTTTCCAGCGCAGTTGTAACTTTGATCACTGAACAAATGGTTTGTAAGTTGTGGATTGACATAGGACTGTAAATGGAACCCTGGCCATTGGAGGTCTTATGACATAATGGTCATAAAACAGGTCGGTCACAGGGCAGATGTGATTTCTAAACGTTTTTTTCGAGGCGGTTGTAAAACAAACACAATAGTCATTAAGTAAAGTAAGGTGCAGTTTTGCCGAAAAGTGGAAGTCAGTTTTCGGCAAAAAAGTCATAAAACTGAATCAACCGTAAATGTGTCCCATTTTGCCACACCTCCAAACTTTGGTCACATGACCATGGAGGGGGCTCAACTGTCGGAACTTCGAACCCAAGTCGTAAGTTGCTTTTTTCCCATCATAGCTCGGAACGGTCGCTAAGTAGACGGTCACAAGATCCTTAAAACCTACAACAACTCAAGGAGCTTTGATCTCGTTCAGCTTTTCTTCAGCGAGGACTCCCCAAAGACCCCCTTCACACCCCCAAAAACGGTTCTTCCATCAAGGGATCGCATCCTCCCAGCCTTACCGGAAGTAACTGGGACACTTCTTGGAACGAGGTCTCGATGTAAGGCAGGAAGGGCATACTGAGGAAAAGAGAAGAAAAAAAGGAGGGAAGGAAGAAAAAGGAAGAATTTCTGGAACAAAACAGCTTTTTTTCCAAGCCTGCAGTCAGTTGTTCTTCCCAGAGGTTGCTTGGTTCTAGTCCCGCCATAGGCATGAAAGGCGGCTGGGTGACTTTGGGCCAATCACTGGGAGACTGAGAGTTTCTAGTCCCGCCTTAGCAGTGAAAGCCGATTGGCTGATTATGGGCCAATTATTCTCTCTCAGTCTAGCCCACCTCAGGGTTATTGTTATGTGGAAAGACAGAGGAGGGAGTTCTTATGCATGTTTGTCACCTCAGAGTTATTTATCAAGTAAGAAAGGCGGGATTTTAAAAAAATCAAATAAATAAATTAGACACACAGAATTTAGGAAAAGCTGTTTAGGAAATCCAAGTTACCTCACACTGACAGCAATTTCTCCCAGGGCTATGCAGGCGTCTTCCTTCTCATCCATAAAGACGCTTCCTACGCAAATCCTAGGAGGAGAGGGGGGAGATGAAAAGCTGAAGCCCCCCCACCTTAAAATGGTGAAGATTCTGGAACCCCAACCTCACATGGAAGATTTTATGTTTCCAGTCCTCATGAAGGCCAAGGACTATTTTTCCGAATAGGGAGACAGCCCCCAAGGAAACAGACAGTCCTCAACTAAATGACCACAATCGACCCTGACAATTTCCTTGGTTAAGTGAGATGCAGTTAAGTGAGCTTGGTCCCATTTTACGACCTTCCTTGCCAAAGTTGCTAAGTGAATCGCCACTACCGTTAAATGAATAACACAGTTGTTGTGAATTCTGCTTCCCCACGGATTTGGCTCATCAGAAGGTTGCAAAAGGGGGGAAATTGCGTGACACTGCAACCATCATAAAGAGGAGCCAGTTGCAAAGCATCAGAATTTTGATCCCGTGAGCATAGGGGAATGCCGTAGCAGTCGTTAAAGTGTGAAAAACGTTCCTATTTTACTTTATTCCAACACTGTCATTAACTTTGAATGGTCACTAAAGGAACCACTGTAAGTCGAGGACTATCTGTACAAGCTCAGAAACTGGGAAAGATAGTAAGAAACTCACATTCATGCTGCTATCTGATAACTGTTCGTCCTGAGAAGCAAACAGGAGCTTTGTTTTGCAGGAAGAAACCAATTTGTGGGATAAAATATTTTTTTGTTGGACAAAATAAATATGGGAGCTCAATAAACTCTCCTGGGATGAGAAAATTACCCCACAGACTCCGAGTCTTCCTCATCTTCTTCATCGGTAAGAGATGATTCTTCTACTTCTGCTTCCTCTTCCTCATCATCGAATAATAGGAAGGAATTTTCTGAACTGAGGGGAAGCTATGAAAAAAAGAAAAAAAAAGCGACTTTGGTTAGAGACGATCCACCATCTTCATCAAATATCAAAGCAGCCCAGTTGGTTAGAATCCCAAATCAATGAACCACCTCTGTGGCTTCAGGAATCTAACCAGGGTTGAGATTTTTCCTGGCTAAAATTAATCCCGAGGCTTAAGAAACGAACAGAAGCAAAAACCCGAGTTTAAAAGAAAAACTCCAAAAGGAAGATTGTGTTTTATTCAGCAAATTTAGAAAATCTGAGAAGCAACCTTAGAAGTGGAATGACAATGAAAAGAATGGGTAGAAGGAATGTCTGTACCTCACGATTGAACCGTGGGGTCCTGGGTGGTCTCTGAGCTGGTTTGTTTTCTCGCGAACATTTCATGATCCAACCAGGAAACAATATCAGTGCTACGAGGGAGTTGGGTTTGCGGAGTGGAGGAGGAGAAGGAAGACTGTGGGGTCCTTGGTGCTCTGAACTGGTTTGTTTTATTGCAGACATCTAATGACCCAACTAGGTAACAATATCAGCGCTACAAGGTTTGCGGAGTGGAGGAGGAGGAAGAAAACTGTGGAGTTCTTGATGCTTTCTGAGTTGGTTTTCTCGTAGTCATCAAATGACCCAACTAGGTAACAGTATCAGTGCTAAAAGGGAGTAAGGTTTGTTGAGTGGAGGAGAGGAGAACTATGGGGTCCTTGGTGCTCTCTGAGCTAGTTTTCTTGCAGATGTTTCATGACCCAACTAGCTAACAATATCAGTGCTCAGGAGACTGCTCCTTGTCCCTCAAGTGTGATTTGAGAGTCTAAAAATCAGCCATGGGAAGACCGGTTGGACTTCAATTCCCCGAATTCCCCAGCCCTGCACAGGGATCGTCGTCTCACCTTGATGCCCTCGGTGGATTTGAGGGAATAAATCAAGAGTGTCGTTATCCGAGGCAGGTACGGGGTAATCGAATCTCCCATGACGTTTGCGAGAGAGCTGAAAAGGCTGTACCTGAAGGCAGCAGAATTTCTGGGTTATAAAAAGTCTCTATTTGGGGCATTGGCAACCCCAAAAATTAACATTACAGGTGGTCCTCAACTTACAATGTCCATTTAGTGGCTATTCAAAGCTACTGCGGCACTTTAAAAAGCGACACAACTGTTTTGCACTCTTATGACTGTTGCAGCATCCCCTACGGTCGGATGTTTGGCAACTGACTCGTACTTATGACAGTCGCAGCATCCTGGGATCATGTGATCTCTTTTGCAACCTTCTGATGAGCAAAGTCAATGGGGAAGCCGGATTCACTTAACAATGGGGTTATTCACTTAACCACCAGAGTGATTCGCTTAACAATGGTGGCAAGGAAGGTGGTAAGATGGGGCAAATTTTATTTAACGGATGTCTTGCTTAGCAGTGGAAATTTTGGCCTTGATTGTGGCCGTTGAGGACTACATGTACACAGAGAACATTATCATTATCCCACTCCACAGTGGATGAAGGTCCTGGGGTCATTTGCAAACCTGATCGCCATTTGCAAACTTTCTAACCTCAAGGGGAGGCTGAATTTGCTTAAGGACAACCTGATTCACTTAACGACCACAATGATTTGCTTAAGAACCATAGCAGGGAAGAAGGTGGAGCCTCCTCGCTGACGGACCATAGATCGTGACTCTGCGGCTATGGTCCATGCTCTTTTGTTGGAGAGCTCCGATCATTACGATTAGGGACAGAAGCTGCCTTGGAGGGGCTTGGTCTCCCCCCCCCGAAGACGAATGTAGCGGTGGTTTAAAATGGCCACCCCAAAGAGGAGGACTCAGCTGGATTAAGCTTTGTGCAGGAGGGAAGAAAGAGGGTGGATAAACATCTTGAACCGGGACAATTGGGCAATACAACTAAACAAAAGTACCCCGGGATTTAAGGTAACACGGAATTTTTAAGGAAAAGGAAAAGTGAGCGGCAAAATTACAAAGGGACAGGAAAGAAAATAAGAAATATTTTTGAGAGCTAAGTGGGGCTTCGAACCGGGAAAGGAAGAAGCCATCTAAAGATTTAACTAAATTGGACTAAAATATTTTTGGCAATAAACAGGCATAAAATAAAGTTAGACTTAGATTGTCAATAATAATAATAAAGTTTACAAATTGGAGACTGACTGTCTGGAATATTGAGGTTTGAAAAACTCTTAAACAAAAAAATAGGGGAAAAAGGTTAGACTTTTGTATAATGGAGAGTACCACCTTTTGACAAAAACTTGAGCTCAAACCAAAGGGAAAGCATCCTGTTTCTGAATGAACTTGTGTGGATATAACACTGAATAAATATTGAAACAAAGTAAGAATCTTAGAAAGTGGAAGAACCAGAATAATGAAAAAACAAGGGAAGACTGACTGGGATTGATTGATGTTTTTGGAAAAGGACCCTGGGCTGGAATAATTGAGAACTTTAGAAAATTGAAAGGAGAAAGAAGGAAACTAAAAGTGGTTTTTTTTGTGGACTTTAACAATCATAAAATACAAGAGTGTGTAATGATGATATCTCTTCGGGAATTAAAAATGGAACTTAAAAATATGAGAGAATTACTACAGGAAAGAGGCGAATCACTTTGCTCTGTGTTAGAAAAAATGGAAATGGCCGATTGAGGGAAACAAGAAGAAAGAGCTTCAGAAGAGGAGGAGTCGATTCAAGGAGAAGACATTTTAAATAGACAATTAACACAAAGAACATTACAAAGGAGTGGGGAAAGAAGGAAGGTTAAAAAGTTGAGATTTAAGAAGGCAATCAAAAGGGGAATACCTGTGAAGTCAGGGAAGGCAGAAAGACCCAGCAGAAAAGGAAGAAAGGAAGATATTAAGAAAGAGAGGGATATAACTGGAATGAGAAAAGATATGGGGAAAAGAGGGGGAGGAGAAGCAGTAAGAAACAGGTGGCATGAAAATGAAGAAAATACGAAAATAATAAAATGTTGAAAAATTGTTTTTTCAGACGATAATGGTTGATAATTAAAAAGCGGATTCTGCAGGGGTGACAAGAGTTAATAAGAATATTTCTGCAATTAAAAATATTTAGAAGATAGGTTAATATAGATACTTTTATTAACAATTAAGGGGGAAAATATGCTGCGGAATCCAAATGAAAAGATGTAATGACTATTATTGTAACTTCTTAAAAATAATGGTTCATTGGGAATCAAGATGAGGGAATAAAGGTACTTTAATCATTGACGGTGTCACACTCAAAGCAGTAAAAGGGGGAAACCTATACTTGTTTTTTTTTTTTTCTTTAGTGTTAAAATTTAGAATTTATAAAAAGAATGTGTAATGGAAAAGAAATATGACAGACTAAAGAACCAACTAAATTAATAAGTTAATATTAGACTATTAAAAGCAAGGAGAGACATTGGTAACCTTTATCATTATATTATTAGGCACAACACATAGTTATCTTTATTTTTAAAATAAATATTAAAGGGACTCTATTTGAAATAATGATGTTTTGATTGAGATTAATGAAAGAGGCTAGAATTAATGTGTTTGTTTCTTTCCTTCCTGAAAATTTGGAATGAAAAAGGTAATAATAGAATTAAGTATACATATATAAATGTGTAATTGCTGTCATATTTGTATGTAAAAGTGGTGACCCGGAAATATGTCATCCACTAAAAAGAGATTTTTGTTTTTAATGTGAAAAACTGAATAAAATTTGTTTAAAAAAAAAACAAAGCAAAAAAAAAGTTGTATAATTGGGCACAATCTTTAGTTGTTGATTTAATCGTGTTGTTTTTTCATCTCAGCCCTGCCTTTTTAATAGTATAGCGCCTAGCCAGTCTCTATACTGGTAATCCTCAACTTGTAACCGATTGCTTAGTGACTGTTCAAAGTTACAGTGTATTCCCTCAAAGCTACAGACAACCCAGATTTGAGAGGAGAAAGAGTCATTGTCTTTTAATGACCCCATAATCCATAATGGATGGAGTCTGGACAACTAAATGGAAGTAGCAGAGTATTTTAATGGCCGGATGCCCTTCCTGTCACCAGTGTGGAGTTTTGTTCAGCAGATATATTCTCGGTGTGTCCAGAAGGCACCTTCAAATATGGTGACAATTTCCCATTATTGAAAATTCACCCACATATGGTAGGCTGGGGCTTTAAAAGGAATCAAGATGAGAGGGAAAAACTGACACCAGGTGATGGGAATGGTCCCAAAAGACGTACGTGCATCGTCGCAAGTCTGGGTCATCCACTCTGTCGCAGAGGTCCAGTCCAAGCTGGCAACACTTCTCGGAAAGCGGCCAGAAGATGTCATTATTCAGGACATTGGCAAGGGTAGCCATTGTCTCTGCAAAAGGGAAACAGGGAGATGTGGATAAATCAGAATTTCTCAACCGTGGCCATTTTGAGATGTGTGGACTCCAATTCCCAGAATTCCCTAGTCAACAAGCCAAACACGATTTGCTTAACAACGGCTGCTTTTCCTGAGTGACCACTGCAAAAAAGGATGTAATATTGGTCTGGTCACAGAATGGGTGGGCTCCATTATGGCCGTAACTCGAGGACCATCTGTATATACAGGTACTCCTTGACTTAAGACTACAATTAGGCTTAAATTTTCTCTGGCTAAGCCAGACAGTTGTCAAATGAGCTTTTCCTCATTTTATGACCTTTCTTCCTATAGTCATTAAGTGAATCTATGTAGTTTTCAGTCAATCAGGAGGATTCTGGGGGTGTTTGGATTGTTTTTAATGTTGTACGCAGCCCAGAAGGACTGTGAGTTTGGTGGCCACATAAAACTATTTAATAATATAATAAATCTTTTTTTTTTTGGGGGGGGGGCCAGTGGTTTGTTCTCAAAGCCCGTTCCAATTTAATTTTTGAACATTTTGTTACTGACTAGATAGCATCAGTAGCATGATTTTCTTGTCTTATTCCTCTTTATCAAATTATATATGAGCTAAAATAGGACAAGAAAAATCCTGATGTTACCCAGAGTGATAACAAGACGTTCAAAGATTAAATTAAAACAATGTTGGAGAGCAAACCCACTGCCAAAATCTAAAATACATGTATTTTCTATTATTCCAGAATTAATATTTTTCCAGTTGCAAGATGAAGACCTAAATTGCCTTTTTATTATTATTGTGGAAGTTATTTTGGAAACTTCATAAGCCAAAAGTCCTGGTACCCAATGCTTTTCATTTTAATGATGGCCATAAGGGTAGTGAAAATTTTTCCGTACCGACAGATTGTATCTGGATGGGCCTGAGGTCTTCCCGGGTGGTCAGCATGTAACTTGTCAGGTGCTCCATGATGGCTTGGAAATATGGCAGAAGAGATTCCTTGGCAGCCTGGGCTGGAGACAAGGAGATCAGCAGGAACGGGTTCCACCAGAAATGATCTAAGGATCTGGGGTGTGCTTTCTGCCTTGCAGTAACTAGATCTGTGAGCCAGTTTGGTCTAATGAGGAAGGCATGGGGCTCGAACCTGGGAGACTGGGAGTTCTAGACTCACCTTAGGCATGAAAGCTGGCAGGGTGACTTTGGGCCAATGACCAAGAGACAGAGAGTCCTAGTCCCCACTTTAGGCACAAAAGTGACTTTGGGCCAATCACCAGGAGATGGTGAGTTCTAGTCCCACTTTAGGCATGGAAGCCCTGCTGGGTGACTTTGCACCAATTTTCAGGAGACAGTGAATTCTAGTGTCACCTTAGGCACAAAAGTGACCTTGGGCCAATCACCAGGAGATGGTGAGTTCTAGTCCCACCGCACAAAAAGTGGGCCAGTTTCTTTTTCAGGGTGTGTGCACGTTTGTCTCTGTGTGTGTCAAGAGGTCAGCCTACCAATGGCCCCAATGGCACTAATCGCCAGCTCCTTGGTGCGGGGAGTTCCAGGGGAGGCCAAGGTGTTGAGCATCCTCTCCATCAGAGCTGGCAGGTAGGGCTCAATCTTGTCTTCTGTTGGGAGCAGAGAGAAATTGGTTAATAATTTGGTTATTATTATAATTATAATAATACAGGTAGTCTTCGCCTTATAGCTGTTTGTTTAGCGACCAAAGTTACTATGGCACTGAAAAAAGGGACTTATGACCGTATTTCACACTTAATGACCGTTGAACATCCAGTCAACTGATTTACATTCGAATGCAACTGACTCATATTTATGACAGTCGCAGTATCCCAGAGTCATGCAATCCCCTTCTGCAACTTTCTGACAAGCAAAGTCAATGGGGAAGCCAGATTCACTTAACGACCGTGGGACTAATTTAACCATTGCAGCGATTCACTTCACCAACGGGGTGAGAAGAGTCATAAAATAGGACAAACATCTCCCTCAGCAATGTAAATTCAGGGCTCAATTGTTAAGCTAATTGTTAAGGTCATTTAAGCCGAGGACCACCAGTACAGTTCAGTGACGCAGCTACCAAAGTCACATTTTATTATGTTTCTCAATCTGGGTCACTTTAAGGGAGGCGGACTTCAACTCCCAGAATTCCCCAGCCAGCATAGGAGAATTCTGGGAGTTGAAGTCCTCCCCTCTTAAATTTACTCCAGTGGAGGAACACAGCACTAGGGATTATCGCTAAAACTGTTACAGGTGGTTTTCCATGTACGGCCGTTCGCTTAATGACCATTGCAAAAAAAAAGTCATAAAATTGGATTGGTCCCGTGAGGATTTGCTTAATGGCCAGTAATTCCAGGATTGATGACAGTTGTAAGTCGAGGACTACCCGTGCAGGCCACAAAATGGAAACTAGGCTTCAGGGGTCTCACCCAGATTCTCTACAAAGTTCTCCAGGGCGTAGTAGGCCTTGGCCAGGTGGGTAGTGTGGGCCAGATGGACCTCCTCCAGGTAGCGCAGCAAAAGGGGCATAATTTCATCCGAAAAACGAACAATGTCCGGCTACGGTTAGGGAAGAAGGGGGGGAAAAAAAGGAGAAAATTTCTGAGAATGCAAACAAAAACCAAAGCACCGCTCATCTGGATGACTGAGAGTCTCCATGGACATTTAATTAACTTTCACTTTAATAATAAGTAATTGTTCAAATGATAAAATTGCTTTCTCCGTTCGGCATGGCTCACCTGCAGATTCTCGGAGAACTGGCCCAAGGCGAAGAGCGCAGCGTTGCGCACCACCTGGCTGTCGTCTGCCAGGGCTTGGCACACCACCTGCAGCATGGGCTGAAGGTGTCTGTGGACAGAAGGACATGGATCTATATGGAGGAGGCCAGAGCACGTCAAGGGAACCCCGAGCCAAAATCCAGTTGGGGGTATGATTTACGGCTGAGGTGTCCCTTAGGCCTGTAAGTCGAGGACCGCCTACGGGTGGGGCAGGGCCTGATCGCGAACCGCCTGGTACGTACTTGTTACGGATGTGATCCCCGCAGCCTTCGGCCAACACCGCCAAACACATGAGCCCAGCCTTCCGATGGTAAGGATTAGGGCTCAAAAGCGCTGGTTCCATTAGAGGGGTCTGGGGGTGGGAGCAAACCGACAGGAGTACTTTTAAGAGCTGGCTGTCCCCCTTTGTTGTCATTCAGAAACTCCTTGCCCCTCCCAAAATGCTCATACTCACCAGCTGGGGGAAAAGCTTTTCAGGGGGCAGGTATAGCGCCAGCATGTCAATCACCTGTTGGGGGAGGCAGAAGGAAGATTTGACGGGATATCCTATAGGGCAGGGGTCTCCAATCTTGGGAAGTGTTAAGACGAGTGGACTTCAACTCCCAGAAAGCTATGCTGGCTGGGGAATTCTGGGAATTGGGGTCCACCCATCTTAACTTTGCCAAGAGTGGAAATTGCTGCTCTAGATTCTCACTTGACCCTAAACCGTAATTTGCTATAGTTTCTCTGTTTTGGGCATAGTGTATCGTAGCTCTGCTGGGAATAAGCCATGATTTGTGGTTTCCTGTGCTATGTGTTTCCTGTGCTCCACCCATTGTATCATACTCCACAAACTGCTGATTGAAGTGCAGCAGTCTTAAAAGTTTTTTATTGTAGCTCTGCTGGGAATAAGCCAAGATTGGTAGTTTATTGTGCTGTGGGAACTCCACCCACTGAATCATATTCCAAAATCACCAGCATGTCCACCTGTCTTAAAGATGCCAATTTGGAGAGCCCTTACTTGACCTAAACCTAAATCTGCTGTCAATTCTCTGTTTAGGCATAGTGTATTGTCATGCCACACAACATAACTTTATATACTGTTGTTGCCCTCTAGTCCCATCTAGTGGCCGGAGAGACAAATATGCTCCAAGTATATTGTTTTGAAGCTGACCCAACCCATTTTACCCATCAGCCCGCACTCTCACACCAAGTGCACACTGGGAAGCCAGACTCCACTTCCTTTAGCATTTGGAGAGGACAGAAGCACATGGGCATCCAAGGACAAACCCACATCCCACACACAGACTATCGTTGGTGAGATTTAATTTGCTTGTATTTGTTCATTGTGATGTTCAGCAGTAACTTAACAGTCTATCTTGTATTTGGTTCTCACAATATGTATCCCTGTTTTCCCCAGTTTCACCATATCCTGTTCTTCCACTAAAGCATTCAGATCTACGCACACAGTTGTTTTATTGGAGGATAGGTAGGTTTAGTTGCATGTCAAGCTGCACACATACTAACATGTAGTGAGGACAGAACATGTATCATAGTTGTGCTGGGAATTAAGCCAAGATTTGTGGTTTCCTTTGCTGTGGGAACTCCACCCATTAAATCACACTCCACAAACTGCCAATTAAAGTCCAGCAGTTGCTAACTTGGACAGCATTCACTTAATCTGCTGTTGTTTCTCTATTTTGGGTATAGTGTATCATAGCTCTGCTAGGAATACACCAAGATTTGTGGTTTATTGTGCTGTAGGAGCTCTACCCATTGAATCACACTCCACAAATTGCCGACTTAAGTCCACCAGTCTTAAAGTTGCCAATTTGGAGAGCCTTTTTTGTGGCCTGTCGGCCACCACCCCTCCAACAGCTGAAACAGAGGAGGAGGAGGAGGAGAAGGCATGGGAGTCAGGATTAGCATCAGGGAAACCTGGGAGCTCCGCGGGGGGAGAGGGAATGGGGCTGGCAGAGAGACAGAGGCAGAGCTGGAGCCGTCCGTCAGCCTCAGATGGAGAGTCAACAGCCCCCAGGTCTGGAGGTGGCTGATGAGGAAGAGGAGGAAAAGCTGGGTCCAGTGCCTGTCACGCGGAAGGTCAGAAGGCAGAGGAGAGGAGAGCAGTGGAAATCTATGGGCAGGACAAAAGAGTGATCACTGCTAGCGAAGCCCCACCCAAGCTCTGGGGATAAAAGGCAGGGGGTGGAGATGAATAGATGTGGCCGACAACTATTCATCTTCCGGATGGATGGACTTGTTAGCCTACGGTGAGAAAAACTTTTTGCCAGTGCTGCCGGTGCCCCTTGTTAAAAGAGTCTTTGAGTTCACTTCAGAGGGTTTGTTGTGTTTTGAGAGCTGGGTCAGAACAGCTTCTAAGGCAAAAGACCAGCTGAGATTGGAAGCAAAGGATTCTGGGAATGAACTGGGGGAGGGGGAAAGAGGAGTATCCTGGGAATTGTGGATCCAGAGGCAGGGTGCCTAGAAAATAACTGGGCACGAACACAGGGGATTCTGGGAGGGAGAAGTCCGAACCCATGAACCCCGGAGCATACTGGGAAGGGAGGAGAGTTAAAATTGAGAGATAGCTGCCCGCCCCCACAAAAAAAGCCAGACCTGGACCGCGAAGTGCTTGGGCGTCCGGACTTCCGCCTCATCTTCTATCTCCTCAATCAACTCGTCCTCCATGTCCATCTGTCCCGGGGAGGGATCTGCACTCATGATGGGGAAGAGGGCATTCAGGATGGGCGAGAGGAGTTTGTGCTTCAGAATGGCCTGGGGGGGTGAGAAGTGAGAGGGGTGAGTGCCCTGTGGCAGAGAAAGAGGGGGCAACATACTGTCTGGGAGATGGAGGGAACAGAGGGAGTCAGAGGCAACCCCCTGACCTTGCTCTTCAACTTGACGAGGTAGCTGACACAGGACAGCGCCTTCACCCGCAGGCTGTCACTCAGCCGCTGGTTGCAGGCCACCTGTGGAAAAAGAGGGAATTAGGTCTGGCTGGATCTGTCTGCAGCCAGCAGTGGGCGCCATGGGAGTGGAGTAAGTGAAAGAAAAGAGGTGTGGCCAGCAGGGGCACCATGGGAGTAAAGTAAGTGTCAGGAAAGAGGTATGGCCAACAGGGGCTTCATGGGAGTGGAGCAAGTTTCAGGAAAGAGGTGTGGCCAGCAGGGAGCGCCATGGGAGTGGAGTGTAAGGAAAGAGGAGGGGCCAGTGGGGGCGCCATGGGAGTGGAGGAGGTTTCAGGAAAGAGGCATGGCCAGCAGAGGGCCGCCATAGGAGTGTAAAAAGGAAAGAGGTGTGGCCATCAGGGGGTGCAATGGGAGTAGAGGTTAAGTGTAAGAAAAGAGGTGCGGCCAGCAGGGGGTGTCATGGGAGTGGAATAAGTTTCAGGAAAGATGTGGGTAGAGGGAGCGCCATGGGAGTTGAATAAGTGTTTGGGAAGAGGCATGGCAAGCAGAGGTGTCATGGGAGTGGAGTGTCAGGAAAGAGGCTTGCCAACAGGGCTGCCATGGCAGTGGAGGAGGTTTCAGGAAAGAGGCATGGCCACAGAAGGCACCAGGGGAGTGGAATAAATACCAGGAAATAGGCGTGGCCAGCAGGGGCGCCATGGGAGTGAAGTAAGTGTCAGGGAAGAGGCGTGGCCAGCAGGGGACACCATGGGAGTGGAGTGTTGGGGAAGAGGCGTGGCCTTCAGGGGCGACATGGGAGTAGAGTAAGTATAAGAAAAGAGACGTGGCCAGCACGGGTGCACCATGGGAGTCGCATGTCAGGGAAGAGGCGGGGCCAGCCTGGGGGCGCCATGGCAGTGGAAAATAAAGGAACAGGCATGGCCAGCAGGGGCACCATGGGAGTGCAAGTGTCAGAAAAGAGACGTGACCAGAAGAGGCGCCATCGCAGTGGAGTGATAGGAAAGAGGCATGGACAGCAGAAGTGCCATGGCAGTGGAGTGATAGGAAAGAGGCGTGGCCAGCAGGGGGAGCCTTGGCAGTGGAGTGATAGGAAAGAGGTGTGGCCAGCAGGGGCGCTATGGCAGTGGAGTGATAGGAAAGAGGTGTGGCCAGCAGGGGGAGCCTTGGCAGTGGAGTGATAGGAAAGAGGTGTGGCCAGCAGGGGCGCCATGGCTGTGGAGTGATAGGAAAGAGACGTGGACAGGAGGGGCGCCATGGCAGTGGAATGATAGGAAAGAGGCGTGGACAGGAGGGAAGACATGGCAGTGGAGTGATAGGAAAGAGGNCAGCTAGGAGGAATGGGGTATGGCCAGCCCATCCATGTCAATCACCTCCAGACAGAAATTAACGACTTCGGAGAGATGCTGGACCACGATGGCAACTTCAGTCTCCAGGAGTTCGTCAAAAACCTCCATCGCTTCGCTTGACTGGACCTGAAAGGGTTTTTTTTGGGGGGGGGGGAAGGGGTTGGGGGGAGTTGGAAAAATAGAAGGGGGGAGGAGAGAAAAATAACACATTGCATTCTGAGGATGAGATCAGAGTTGGGGAACGATAGGCCCTCTCAGGGCTTGTAGACTTCAATTCCCAGAATTCCTGAGCCAGCTAATGAGCCTATTGTTTTTCACTCCTGGATTAGATGAATGCAGAAGAGGCCAGCAGCCCTCCCCAAACTGTTGCCCTCTGGACGGGACGATTGCCTAGCACCCCTAAACCCAGTGGGGTCAACCAGAGTCCCCTAATCTTTCCGGATGGGTGGAATGGGACAAGCTAGAGGCCAGGTCTAACCCCCCATCCATGGCTAGGATCCCTCAGCCAGGTTGACCCACTCCTCAGAATTGGCATTTCGACCCCTCGGGGGCCTCAGAGAGGCAGGCTGGCCCTGGGGACCCAGAACCAGCTCAGGAGGATTGGTAGGAAGGGTTATGTCCCACGACCGTGATAGCGAACCTATGGCACCTGTGCCACAGGTGGCACGCAGAGCCATTTGTGCAGGCACTCGAGTCCCAAGCAAACTTACATGCGCTTACCTCCTGGCTGATTTTCAGCCCATTTGAGGCCTTTTTCAGCCTGCCAGAGTCTTGAGGGAGGCTTCTGCAGCCTTTGGAGGCCGAAAAACAGGCCCGTTTTGTCACTTCTGGTATTTCCCAGAAACACAAGGAGTGATGAAACGGGCTTATTTTTGGGCCTGCAAAGGCTGCAGAAGCTTCCCTCAAGCCCCTGGGAGGCCAAAAAAGAGCTGAGAGGTGCAGTGCAGGTAAGGGGGCTGTGACAGGAAGTGTGCATGCATGTGCAGGGTGCATGGGGGGGCATGCGCATTGCCTTCTGGGTGCTGGCATGCGAGCATGCGCACTTGTGCTTGCATGCAATTTTTGGCACAGGAGCCCAAAAACATTTGCCACCACTGTCCTACGCTGACTTTTGCCTGAAAATTCAGGGCGATATCAAGATAATGAAGAAATCCTTTTAGCCAGACAGGAATTAAGGTGGGGAGAGGGGTTAGGGTAGAAGAGAGAAATCCCACACCAGGTAGTCCTCATTGTACAACAATTCACTTAGTGACAAAGTCAGATTGGCGATGAACAAAGGGATGTTTTTCATAGTTACGACCATTGTGGCAATTCCAATGGTCATGTGATCAAAATTCGGAGGTCCCTGGCAACTGACTCATATTTATGACAGTTGCATTGTCCCGGGATCCTTTTTGCCACCTTCTGACAAGGTAAGTCAAAGGTGGAAAAGCCAGATTCACTTAACAACCATGTTGCTAACTTATTAATTGCAGTTATTCACTTAGCAACCATGGCAAGGAAAGTCATAAAATGGATCAAAGCCCACTTAACTGCACGACTTAGCAAGGGGAATTTTGGGATCAATTGTGGTCATAAGTTGAGGACTACCTGTATACCCATTAATGAGAAGCCAGGAGGAAATTTCCTTGAATATCAATGTTTCTCAACCTCAGCCATTTTAAGATGGACTTCAACTCCCAGAATTCCCCAGACAGTATGCAGCTAAAAGCAAGCATTTTACACATGTGTGCATACAAAATAGTACCTCATTCACTTGAATGAGTTCCCGGATGGCTGCTATCACTTTGGGCATCATGGAAGACATCAGAGTCTGGAAGATAAAGGAGAGAGGAATCCAAAGGGAGAAAACAATGGTATGTATTATACTTAAAAATTAAATCCAATTCTGAACCTCAGCCATTTTAAGATGGGTGGACTTCATCTCCCAGAATTCCCTAGCCAGGCCATTAAACCCTCAGGAGTTAATCAGGATTCAAAGGGTGTTTGATCTGAACCTCATTTTACCAATTGATACAATTAAAGCATATGGTGCATCTTCATCTTTTAACAATTTATAGGGGTAGAGTCTGGGCAATTGAATGGCACTGAGTATTGGCTGGATGCCCTTCCTGTCGCCAATGCACAGTTATATTCAGCAGATATATTCTAATCGTGCCCAAAGAGAGAAATATCTCTCTACCTAGGATCGAATAATATCTCTCTCTACCTAGGATCGAATTCATAGCCTCCCAATTGTGAGGCAAGAGCTCCACCTCCACCTCCAGGCCATTATACCATTAAAATTAAAGCATACAATTGATCCACCGAAATCGACCCACCAGAGATCCAGTTTTTTTTTTAAAAAAAGATTATTTTCTCAAAGATCACTATGTAATCCAGAGGGGAAGATTGAGAAGCTCTCTAAATCAGCAGCCATTGCCAATATAGCTGGGAAGGGGGGGATGCTCAGGAACATTGAGAGGGCCGCAGGTTAACCAGGATCTGGTGGCAGAGAGTTCCCCTGACCCTTTGAGCGACATTCGACCAACAACATCCTTTCAAGGCTTCAGCCTCAATAACAGGAAGAGGAAAAAGCAGAGAGGTGGGACGAAAGAGGAGGAGGAGGGTCTACCCACCACTTCATCGGAGCTAAGCCCGCCAACCATGGCACGTAAGCTCCGGAGAGAATAATAGAGGACAGCCGGCTGACTTCGGTTGTTGAGCATCTGATGGAAGAGGCGCAGAATGTCTTTGTAGTAGGGACAGAATTGGTCTGCGTCCAGATCCAGGGCGGACTGGAGCAGTAGCAACGCCATCTGCAAACCAAAATGGGTTGAGAGAAGGGTTGGTCTAATGGTCAAAGCACCAGGTTAGACGCCAGGAAATAGGGAGTTCTAGTCCCGCCTCAGACCAGAAGGCCATCTGCGTGACTTTGGGCCAATCACCAGGTGACAATGAGTTCTAGTTCTGCCAAAGCCAGCTTGGGGGACTTTGAGCCAATCCCTCTTTCTTAGCCCAACCACCTCACAAGGTTGTTGTTATGGGAGAAAATAAGGAGGACAGAGTATGTTTGTGAGTTCCTTGTAAAAATAATAAAGCTGGGAAATGATAGATATATTGATGATATACAGACAGAGGTAGGTAGGTAGGCAGGTAGAGAGAGAGGGAAGGAGATATGTATACCATAGATAGATGACAGCTGGGTAGGTGTGTATGTAGGTATGTAGGCAGACAGACAGAGGTAGATAGGTAGGTAGGTGGGGGGGAAGAGGAAGAGAGGGAGATATACCATAGATAGATAATAGCTGGGTAGGTTGGTATGTAGATAGACAGACAGACAGACATAGATGATATACAGAGGTAGGTAGGTAGGTACGTAGATAGAGGGAGAGATATATACCACAGATAGATGACAGCTGGGTAGGTGGGTATGTAGGTATGTAGACAGACAGATATACAGAGGTAGGTAGGTGGGGGGGAAGAGGAAGAGAGGGAGATATACCATAGATAGATAGCTGGGTAGGTTGGTATGTAGGTAGACAGACAGACATAGATAGATAGATGATATACAGACAGAGGTGGGTAGGTAGGTAGAGAGGGGAGGAAAAGAGGGAGATATATTGTCAGGCGGTGCTCCATTCAAAATCCGAGAAAGAAATTCTTAGACTCTTTAATTTAGAGAAAAGTTATCTTTTACTGAAAGTGAAGTGGTAGCAACCAAAGAATTCTGAATCTGAGAAATTAGGCGCGCAATTCACATATACAAAGTGATGGAAGTGTTCCCACCCCCAATAGTTCACATGAAACTTCCAATTAGAAGTTGTGGATATGATCATGTGGGCATCTTCAGGTGATGATGAGGCCTCTGTCCGTTGACCTTGGCATACTTTGATAACGGGTTGCAGTTGCGCAGAGAAAAGAAAGCTAAGCGAGAAATAGAAACCTAACTCTGAAGTATGCTTCCCCCCCTTATTTACACAACAGAAAAATGTAACACCTCCAGCTCACTTCCCAGACTCCTCCCCTCCTCCCCCTTTCTTATGACAGCCGAAAGATGCAAAGCGATAGTAGAAGATCTTGAAGGCTGACATTTATGCACTGCTCAAAAAAATAAAGGGAACACAAAAATAAGACATCCTAGATCTGAATGAATTAAATACTTATTAAATACTTCGTTCATTACACAGTTGAATATGCTAACAAAATCACACAAAAATTATCAATGGAAATCAAATTTAGCAATCCATGGAGTTCTGGATTTGGAGTTACACTCGAGAGTAAAGTGGAAAAAAAACACTACAGGTTGATCCAATTTTGATGTAATGTCCTTAAAACAAGTCACAATGAGGCTCAGTCGTGTGTGTGGTCTCCATGTGCCTGTATGACCTCCCTACAACGCCTGGGTCTGCTCCTGATGAGGTGGCGGATGGTCTCCTGAGGAATCTCCTCCCACACCTGGACTAAAGCATCCCCCAACTTCTGGACAGTTGTGGTGCAACGTGCGTTGTTGGATGGACGAGACATGAGTGTCCCAGATGTGTTCATTGATTCAGGTCTGGGGAACTGAATTCCAGTTTCCAGTCAGGTGAGCATCAATGCCTTTGTCTTGCAGGAAACTGCTGCACACTTCCAGCACATTAGGTCTTCGCCATTAGGGGAACCAGGGCCAAACCGCCCAGATATGTCTCAAACACGGGGTCTAAAGAGATCTCATCTGCGTACCTAATGGCATCAAGGCTACGCTCTGGCAGCACATGGAGGCTGTGCGGCCGTCCCTAAAGAACGCCCACCACCCATTACTGACCCACTGCCAACCGGTCATGCTGTGGGATGTGTGCAGGCAGAACGTTTCCATGACTCCGTACTTTCAGCGTACTGTTGACAATGGTGACTCAGTGGTGAACCGCTTTCGTCTGTGAAGAACACAGGGCCAGTGTGAATTTGCAATTTGGTGTCGTTGGCAAAGTGCAAACGTTTGGACAAATGGCAACGGTGTAGGCTGTCCAGCACAACCCCACCTGTGGAGTTGGGCCCTATACACATCATGGAGTCCTGTTTCTGGACATCTTGAGCAGCCACATTGCACATTTGTGGCCCGCTAGAGTGTATATTTGCAGGGCTCCTTGCCAGTGCTCCTTCACTGTCCCTCCTTGCACAAAGGCAGAGGTAGCAGTCCTGTGCTGGGTTGTGCCCTCTAATGGCCTCCTCCACATCCGATGTGACTGGCATGTCTCTGTAGCGCCGTCATGGCTTGGACACTACATGACAGACTAAGCAAACCTTTTGCCCAAGCTCACATTATGTGCCATCACTGATGAGCTGCATCCTGAGGCCACATGTGTGGGTTGTAGACTTCCGTCTCATGCTTCACAAGAGCGAAAGCACCGCTAACATTCAAAATGACAAACCATCAGCCAGAGAAGCTAAGAAACGAGTAAGTGGTCTGTGATGTCACCACCTGCAGAAACGCATCCTTTATGGGGATGTCTTCCTCTGCCTATGCTTTCCATCTGTTGTCTATTCCAATGTTGCGCAAAGCATTGACAATTGATTGCTCAATCCAGTTGCGTACCTAATGGACAGTTTGATTTCAAAGTGTTATTGATCACAGAAGTGTGATTGACTTGGAGTTACATTGTGTTGTTTAAGTGTTCCCTTTATTTTTTTGAGCAGTGTATATACCATAGATAGGTGATAGCTGGGTAGGTGGGTATGTAGGAAGATCGATCAATCGACAGATAGCTAGATAATAATAGATATACAGAGAGGTAGATAGGTAGGTAAATAGACATACATGTGGGATCGATGGGGGAGGGATTCAAAGGAGACCCTGAGACGTTTCCCTCCCTTGGCTGCCCCACTTGCCCCGTCCTGACCCACCTGGCACTTGTGGGGATCTCGGGAATGGGCCCCATGCTGAATGCTATGAAGCACCTGAGGCCATTTCTTCAAGGTCTCATTCTTCATGATGACAGCAGCCAGCTGGGCTAAGCCCAGGGAGACTTTATGGCTGGAAAAGACGGTTATCTTTGGGGAGGAGAGGCGGGAGATGGGGAGCCAACCCCCTCAGGGCCTCCCCAAACAGGAGTACTCACTCTGTCTGCTGTTGGAAGCTGCTCAGCACCAGGGACTTGAGCCTGAAAGAGATGAGATTTGGGGGAGATTTTAATCTTCTATCTATACAAAAGCAAAAGACCCCTTACACATTAGCACAAAATCTCCACAATAGTCAAGCCTACAAACTTGAATCTTATATCTTCCTCTTGGCTTGTAGGGGTTCACTAAGAAAGAATTTTTCGAAATGGCCATCAGGGCATTTAGAGTATTTCCTCTATTATTATTAACACGCTCTGATGCTAAGGAGTTCGACTCCCCCTCCCCATCTGAAAAAAAGAAATCTCCTCCAATGCAAAACACAAGCAGAAGAGTTTCGGTTTCATAGCACCAAGCAGCTTTAGTACAGAACAGTGGAGCTAAGCCACACCCAGGCTCCTTGCTATCTCCTTCTTGCTTGTACAGTAAATACCGTTTCAGTTTCTAAACAGCCCTCGACTCTCACACAGACAGAACACTACCCAGATGAATACCGATGGATGCTGGTCGGCATAGGCAGAATTCCCCTCCCCCCTTATGTTCCTCCCCAAACACTAAGCCCGATCACAGAGTTTTGTTGCGAAGCACGGGTATCGAGCTAGTTCTGAAATAAAAATACACATTCTTAGCTTAGGAAGGGAGCCACATTGTTGAAGATTTTTCTGAGTTGGGTCACTCTGATTCCAATATTTTAATCCTATTCCATATCCTCTAAAAGTACAAAAATATGATACTTTGTGTGTGTGAAGTTTGCTGCTTTCAAAACTTTTGTTCTCACTACAGGTTGCCCTCAACTTACGACCACAACAGAGCCTAAAATTTCCTTCACTAAGCAAGACAGCTGTTAAATGAGTTTTGCCCCATTTTACGAACTTTTTTTTGCCACAGTGGTTAAGGGAATCACTGCATACCAAACAGAATAGAGAGGGAAGAAACTTCGGAGGTCTTCTAGTCCAGCATGAGACCCTATATCAAGAGTATCAAACTCAATTTCATTGAGGGCTGCATCAGGGTTGTGTTTGACCTCGTGGGGGGGAGGAACATAGCCAGGGTGGGTGTGGCCAGGGGTGGGATTCAGCTGGTTTGGACCGATTTCGGCAAACCGGATGTTAAATTTACATCTAGTTCATTAAACCAGTAGTTGAACTGACCGACTGGCCCTCCCCGGAGTCTCCACCCATTTTGGATGTAGGTGCCAGGCTGAACAGAGGTTCTGAGAGGATGAAAAACAGTCTTCCCAGAAGTTCTGGAACTCCAGAAACAGGCCTGTTTCCAGCTTCCACAGGCCGCCAAGAGCCTGGGGGAGGCTGTTTTGCCTTCCCAGAGGCCCGAGGGAAGCCTCCAGACTCTGGGGAAGATGAAAAATGCCTCTTGTGGAAGATCCAGTAGGCTACACCCACCATGGCCATGCCCACCCAGCAACAAAATGCCTGCTGGGATTTCTGAATCCCACTCCTGGGTGTGGCCAGCTTGACATGACTTGGGTTGGAGGTGCCTGTGGTGGCACAGGCAGAGCTGTGGGGCACCCATTGTCTCCAGCAGGTGAGACCAAGAAGGGGGCCATATCCTCCAGGGGAGCTTTGCCATCCCTCTAAGGCCATGTGCAGCATCCCAGGAGGGTGGTGCAGGCTGTCCAAACCCCCAGGCAGTGGAGGGCAAGCGCCTAGCCAGGCCCTCGAGATCCTAGGGCACCAGGTCTCCGCAGCCCAGGCCACCACAAAAGTGACGTGCCATTATTTGGTGCATCGTTCGAAGTTACAACAGCACTGGAGAAAAGGATAAGATAGCCATCCCCATGGTTACATAAATTTATATTCAGATGCTTGACAACTGACTCGTACTGATGATGGTTTCAGGGTCCCTGGGGGTCACGTGACACCCACCCCTTTGGGGACCTTCTGACCAGCGAAGTCCATGGGGAAGCCAGATTCACTTAACAACGTAGTTATTAATTTAACAACTGCAGCGATCCACTTAACAAATGTGGTGGTGGAGAAAAAAAATTGCGAAATGGAGCCACGTTCACTTTGCAAATTTCACGCTTAGCAAGATGAATTCTGGGCTCAATTGTGGTCGTAAGTCAAGGACTAAGATGATTAGGGGACTGGAGGCTAAAGCATGTGAAGAACGGTTGCTGGAATTGAGTAGGTCTATTTTAATGAAGAGAAAGTCTAGGAGAGGCATGATAGTAGTCTTCCAATATTTGAGGGGCTGCCCCAAAGAAGAGGGAGTCAAATTATTTTCCAAAGCTCCTGAAAGCAGGACAAGAAGGAACAAATGGAAACTGATCAAGGAGACAAGCAACCTGGAATGAAGGAGAAACTTCCTAACAGGACACTTCACCAGTGGAACTGCTTGCCACCAGAAGTTGTGAATTCTCCAATACTGGAAATTTTTAAAAAAATGAAATGGTAGAGGGTCTCCTACCTGAGAAGAGGGTTGGACTAGAAGACCTCCAAGGTCCCTTCAAAGTCTGTTATTCTATACTAATTATAGCTTAAATTAATTGCAAAAGGCAGCTTTATTGGGACCAGTGGATCTCCTGGATTAAAGCTTTGATACCATCAAACCTCCACATCTTCTCATCCCAGGTCCTTTGGGAGGATTGGGTAGGAGGTCAAACCTCTGGCTTAATTATGCAATGAAACCTAGTTAATTCATAATAACATATTTGTCTTTTCTGGACTTACATATTTTGATCTGCCACATCAATTTTCTTCCAGTGTTTGCTCAGCCGCCGTCTGAGCAATACAGAGGCAAATTGCTGGATCTGTGAAAGGAGGAGAAGAGAAGAGAGAGAACAGTAAGGCTCTGGAGGAAAGGATCAAAACAGATTTTTGAGAATTAGAAATGGTGGCTTCGTCAAGGACAAAGCCACACTGAGCGAAGCTGAATGTAGAAAAGGTAGCATTCAAATAAGCACAAGAGAGAATACGACTTTACCCTGTTGTCAGCCTCCAAGAAACCCTTCTTCTGCTTGTCTTTCCAGCTGATAGATAAAGCGGGGGAGGGAAGAATAATTGGGCTTTGTGGGCGGAAGAGAGGTTTAAGTTGGTGAATATAAATTTGGGATGTTTTGTCTATGCTTGCTTACTGAGCAGATGTAGCCTCTTATCTCTGAAGGCCAAGGCCAAATGTCTTGGCATACCAGATGTGTGAAACACCATCTGAAGAGGCCCCACATGACATCATACACATCTCAGATTGGATGGCCAGTTTAAACTGTTGGGGGTGGGGACATGGTATAACTTTCTAGATGTGATTTATGTGCCTATTGCATCAGATCTTGTATTCTTCTGATGCTACCACTTTAATTTTCAGTAAAATTACTTTTCTCTAAGATTTTCTTTCCTGGATTTTGAATGGAGCCTCACCTGCCACCGGTGAAAATATGACCTACACTGAAAGTAAGCTCATTTAATTTTTACATGTGTACCCAACATAAGCCCCACCCCCAAAATAAGCCTTAATTAAAATCCCTGCTAACAATTAAGCTAGGGTGGGGTGTGGGGGGAATGGAGCTGCCTTACTACTTACCTTTGGATAGTTATAACCAGGCCTCGCACATCCCGACAGCTGCCTCACCAGCCCATTTCTTTTGCAGCTGGCAAGGCTTTCCTGAAGGCCTCTGTAGCTGATAACAAAGCTCCAGATCGTTATCAGTTGCAGAGGCCTTGAAAGGTTTTCTGGCTGCAGAAGAAGTTCCTGAAGGCCTCTGACAGCAAAAAGGAAGCTGGAGGCAACACACACAAATGAGATTAGTCACCTATATTTAAAACCAAGTTGAAGTTTGAGATCGCTCTCACCTGGCCAAGCTTGTTTTGACTTACCTGAGGATCTTGTGAATGTATCATGACATGGCAGAGATGGGAAAGAGCTGCTGGTTGTTTCAGCACTTCTTTCAGCTGGGCCGTTGCCTGGTAGGATAAATGAACAGGCAGTAAAGGATTAAAGCTGCCCCCAACACAGGCAGTCCTTGACTTATAACAGTTCATTTAGTGACCATTCAAAGTTACAAGGGCACTGAAAAAAGTGACTTAGGACCATTGTTCACACTTATGACCGCTGCAGCATCCCTGTGGTCACATGATTTACACTGGGATGCTTGAGAAGTGACTCACATTTATGACGGTGGCAGCGTCCCAGAGTCACACGATCCCTTTTTGCAACCTTCTGACCAGCAGAGTCCAAGGGAAACCATTGTGTGACTAAGTTAACAATGGTGGGGATTCACATAACCAAGGAGGCAAGAAAACTGGTAAGCTGGGGCAAAACTCACTCAAGGAACATCTTACTTAGCAATGTAAATTCTGAGTCCATGGTCAAGTGTCTGAATTTTGATCATGTCTGAGTAGCGTGGAGAGGAGTAGAGAGAAGTAGGACTAAGGCAAGAATAGAATTGACTAGAATAGAATATTCATATAATATTCAGTTTGTTCTTTCTCTTTTGTAGCAAGTGTTAATCTGTTCATTTCTGCACATTCTTATATTTTCCTAACCACATTCTCATCCATAGGGATCTCATCCCTTTTCCAATTTTGTGCAAGTACCAATTCTAGCTGCAAGTTAATACAGCTACAATTAAATATGCATTTTAAGTTTCAGACAAAATCCCCAACACAAATATTTCTGTTTTAAATCGATATGCTGCATTCTCCCCTTTCCCACCGCATTTGTATTTTTTGTATTTATTTATTTTTTGCCTCTGCACTCATCCACCCCCTGTGATAATACGACCCCAGGTATCTGGTGTCATTTCCAACATTTAGCTGATTTGTTTTTAAACCTCCTTGCCAAACTTGCCGGCGTCCTGGTCACTAAATGAACCATTGTAAGTCAAGGGCTGCTTCTATATCCACTCCACCACCACCCCTCCCCAAAGCCATGCTCTCCCTTCGCCTTGCGATGGCCAAGCCCATGCTCCCAATCCCCCTTTCTTCCCCCCACCTTCTCCCATCCCTCCNTGCTCTCCCTTCGCCTTGCGATGGCCAAGCCCATGCTCCCAATCCCCCTTTCTTCCCCCCACCTTCTCCCATCCCTCCCCACCTGACTGCCGCTTTACCTGTTGAATGACGGCGTTGTCAGGCTGCAGCAAGAGCGCCAGGATCTGCTCCAGCTGCTGGGCTGCCATGGGGCTGCGAGAGGAGACAGTCAGGAGGAGCAAGGGAAGGCCCGGACGGAGGGCATGGAAAGAGGGCGTAGGGAGGAAGCCCACGGTCCGGGTCCGGGTCCGGGTCCGGGCGGGAGGAAGGCGGAGAACTTCCCGGGCGGGAGCTCAGCCTGCAACTGCTGCTGCTGCTCAGCGTCCAAACTCCCAGCACACGTGGAGCAGACGAGGCGCACCTTCCGGGAAGGGGGTAGAAGGGAAAGCGGAAGAGAGACAGAGAGAGAGAGAGAGAGTCTCCTCACTTTCAGGTGAGGAGGACTTACTGCAACCGCCCAAGCCACCCTGGGAAGGATAGCCCGGCAAGGAAAGAGTTCTGCGCATGTTCAGAGGCACCTGCTCTCCCCCGCCCCCCCCTTAGGTGGGGTCACATATGTGTGCCTGTCCTCTTATTTGGGCTTGCAGGATGAACCCAATGAGGACTCGCTGCGATCATAAACTCACCCTGGGAAGAGAGGTCAATCTTGAAAAATACTCTGCACATGTTCAGAGCCATTTGATTATCCCTCAGATACATCTATGTCTGTCCTCTTTTATGGGGCTGGAGGATGAGGCCAATGAGGACTCACTGCAACCTCCCAATCCACCGGGCTAAGTTTCCTCGGGAGGCCAATCAGGGAAAGCATTCTGCACATATTCAGCGGCATCTGATTCTCTCTTAGATAGGGGTATATATCTGTGCCATTTCCTCTTTTATGGGACTGGAGGATGAGCCCAATGAAGACTCACTGCAACCACCCAACGCACCCTGGGAAGGAGGCCAGGCAGGGAAAGCACTCTGCACATGTTCAGAGTGTGAGCAGAACCGAAGTCATGTTGGATGACCCATTGAATTAAATAAGGAAGTTGTTTTGTCCGGAAAAACACGAGGTAGACCGGGTTCCAACAGCAAAGTCTTTATTTTAAGCCAGGATGTAGGTAGACAGGAATGTTGGCTCAAGCTGCGCCGGTCTTTTATACATTTCCCAGCCGGCTTTGCAGCCAATGACAATTGTTGATAATTTTGCCGCCTTCCCACGGCTGCAGGGATTGGTTCAAAAGGAACCAATCCCTTTTCGTTCTATAGTATCCAATCAGAATGTATATTTGAGCCGGTGATTTGCATACAGAACACCCTCCCCTCTTAGTTTGTTCCTTACGTCGCTGACGTAGTCTCGTAAGTAGTGCGGGGCTCTTCTGACTCGACGGACCTGCGCGGTCATTGGCCTTGTGCGTTCTTGTCTCCGACCGGTTCGGATGGTGTTTTGCTGTATTCCTCGTGCTTCTCTCTTGGAACCGCTGGAAAGGGTGAGGCCTGCATTCATGCCGCCGCCTGAGTGCTTGGGCCGGCGGTTCGCCGCTCCCTTCCCATTTCCTCTGGGCAGGTTGAGCCGGCTTGGCTGCCTCCTTCGGTGGATTCTTCTCGCAACTTTCTCCAAACAGTGAGTCTCCATTTTGCTCTTTTTGATTGTTTGTTTTTCTGGGCATTGTTGTTAAACGGTTCTTTATTTATTTTTCGTGTTTCCCCCCCCTCTTTGGTTTGAAATTCGTCGTTTTTGTGATTGTTTGGTTTTTTTATCGTTCTTTCTAAATCGGGGACCGGGCAGCTGGTTTCATGGGCCGCTTCCACTCCCTGCCATCGTCTTACCGTTAATCGGTATGATTTTGGGGCCTGTTAGGTTTGTGACTTGGTCCCGGGCTACCCATAATGCGGTCTCCCGTAAAATTTTTGCGATACACCAATCGCCAATTTTGAAACTCCTGAATCGTATGTTAGGGAGTCAGGGGGGTTTTCTGTGTGAAATTGGATGGTAGCCGATCTAGCTTGCGATCTGAGTTTTCTCCATCAGTAGTTTCTGTGGGGTTTTGTTGGTTGTGGACTTGGTGTTATTATGTTGGCAGGTGAGTAGGCCTGTTATTTTGCTTTGGACGTCCCCATTTGGCCATCCTTCCAAAACCTCCTTGGTTAAACCTGACCATTTCTTCAGCCCTACGTTTGCGCCGATGGGCGGCGCTGTTGAGGGCATTTCTTATACCCAGGGAGCTAGTATTGTTCGAAATAGTAGGCTGGTTAGTTGAGGTCCGCTTATCGGACACTAGTACGTCTGGTAGGCCGTGGGTTGCAAAAAAGTTGTCTAGTTCCCTTAATTACCATTTCTGTTGTCGTTGATGGCATTAATTTTTACTCTAGCCATTAGAGTATGCGTCCACACAATCAAGAAACGTGTGTCCTTGGAGGGCCCGCGAAAATCGATTGATCCGCGACCAAGGGCCCCTGGAATTTCCCAGTCCC
>BHFT01023729.1:0-62910 GCA_004320025.1 Laticauda laticaudata | reverse complement strand
CCGTTTTCACTTAACTGTTGAAATAAAGACTTTTACTATTGGAACCCGGTCTACCTCGCGTTTTTCCGGACGGAACAGTGGGCATGGCAGGAGAAGGATAAAATCTCCATTCCCACCCCACTCCAGGGGAAGGATACTGCAAAATCTCCCCACCCCACTAACCTGATTTCCAGCTCTGTTCTCATGTGCAGGACAACAAAAGAAGACCCAGCCAATCAGCTGAGACAGAGAATAAATGGGAGCAGGGCCAGTCAGAGGTGGTATTTGCCAGTTCTCCAAATTTCCACTATTGGTTCTCCAGAACTGGTCAGAACCTGTTGAATACCTCCTCTGGAGCTGAGCATTTACTGGCCAGATGCCATTCCTGATGGCAATGTGGAGTTTGCAGCAGATATTTCCTCTTTGTTCCCAGAAAGGGACATATCTGCTACTACTTAGGATCAAACTCACAATCTCTTCCACCTCTACGCTACCATGCTGCTGTGACTTTCCAACACTTCACATTCAGAAAATTCTAAGGGCCTGTTTTGGGAGACTTCAGCATGGTTAAAGATGGCCTAACAATGATTACCAAGAAGAAACAGACAGAGAAAGACTCAACCCTACAGTGTTCTAGAAACTTCCTCTGCAGCTATGCCTTCACTGATAGATTTGTCATATTTAAAACACACTTTCAAAAAGGCCCAAGCTATGATTGCCTAATTAACATATGCAAATGGCTACCACTTGCATAAACAGCATTCCAATGGGAATTTCTATGAGAAGGATGAACTCCATTGAGGGTGACAGTCTTTTTAGTGTCATTAGGGTAAATGAGGTGGTAATGGGCTGTGCAGAAGATGGCAAAGTCAATAATTTATTTCTCCCTTCTCACTGGGGCAGCTTTTGCAAACAGCCAGGAATCTTAATTGAAATGTAAATGCATGATAAATGAGATAGGATGGGAAGTGAAAAGTGAAACTGGGGAAATGAAGAAACAGGAGTCTTGAGGAAGGTTTTTTAGGAAGGAGATAAGAGCGACCACATTTTTAAAAAGAAGAAAAGAAAAACAGGCCCAACTGAGAATAGGATCAAAGTTTAGAATAGTTTAGCCTGATCTTGCAGATGTGTGGTGATAACCAAAGAAGGCTAGAGTCAGAAAGCAAGATCAAAACTTGAGCAGTGACATTTGGAATATCGCAACTCCCTCTTGACCGGGAAGTAGGCATTGATTGAGGAGATGAATATGAAAAGGAAGACATGGCAATTCAAAGCAAGTGTGTCGAGGTGTTTACTTTTTTAAATTTTAGCGAATGGTCATGTTACACTAGGCAGGTGTTCTGACCCAAACCTTGTTCCAAGGAAACAAACATGAAACAAAGGTAACAGCAAAACCTTTTAATGATTCTTTATGAATTCCATTCCTTCGTGGTTAAAAGGCTGTTTCAAACTGATTGTCTCTGATAAGAACGAGCCTTGCCAAGGTTGTGCAATGCTGCTAAGAACACTAGATAAAGTTACTGAGAAATATTTCAAACATAAAGAGTCTCCAAACACCAACCAAGATATTCTGAACGTCCACAAGGCTTGAGTATAAAAACTTCTTTGCTTCCTGCAAAGAACTCCAGTTTCTCAGCTGGCTTTTATCTCTTAAGGGAGAGGCCATTACTTTGCAGCCTTACTCCTGAATTGCCCGTGCTGCTGCAGCTGCTCTTTCCTTAGAGCAGCCCCTACACACATGAGCACTAGGCACAGGCTCCTTGGAGACCTCTTCCTCACTGTTGCCAGCCTCCACAACCTCTGAAGGCAGCATTCCACTCCCTGATGGTCCTGGCCCCATCCCTGCCTCACACGTAGGCAGGGGTAGAATTCAAATTTTTTAACAACTGGTTCTGTGGGCATGGCTTAGTTTATGGGTGTGGCTTGGTGGTCATGTTATTGGCTGGACATAGCCAACTCAATATCATTCACACTGAGGCACGCATTTCCTCGCCTGGCCTCTCATGACTGTGGGGATGTTGCAACAGTCGTAAGTGTGAAAAATGGTCATGTCACTTTTTTTTAGTGCTATTGTAACTTTGAATGGTCACTCCACACAAGCAAAGTACCAGCAAAGGAGGGAAAAAAACTCTGGAGACATTCCTGAGACAGGAAGTCTAGTCCTGCCAAGAATGTAGTGAGGGTTAACAGAGAGGCAGTTTCTGTAAGTAACACCAGAATGTTTCCTTCCTGACTTCCTTACAGGATTAGGCCAGTAATTTCATCTAATAACTGGTTCTCCAAACTAGTAAAATGTTCCATCCGTTGTTATCCACTCTCAGAAGGGGCAAAAATGTGCATAATTGGAAAGCGGATAAACACGGACGCGGGGAGGACGCAAGGGCGGATGCAAATGGATGCGGACGGAAGCCCAGCAGATGGCACATCTCTACGGCTTCGGGGGGTCAGCAAAGCAGACGGTGTGGGGAAGTTCCACTTCTGATACCACTGCTCTGCAAACATTCTTCCATCCTTTCTTCAGTGGAGGGTTACTGGAGGAGCTCCTCCTTGTATTCTTCGATGATTTGGCTGCACCGCTTCTTGACAACAAAGCTGATGTTACTGAGGTGGCACCCCTCCAGCCGTATGCTGCATGCTCCTGATAGGTGGATCCCTGAGGCCAGGTGCGCAGTGTGAGTGTCACTTGAGCCAGGTTCCATGCTGGCTCGGGAAGTTGGTGTTTGTCTTTGTCAAACCTGGGGTGTCAGGCGCTGCACAAGCTTATAAACATGGGCTGGAGGCATATTCATGAAGTTTTGGAATGCCCGAGGGATTCTTCGCTCCTGAGCCCCCATCAGCTTGTCGTAAAGTACGTTTACGTGCTCTGTCTGCAAACCATCTTTGAGCCAGACTTTTTTTGGGATGCCTCCTTTTCTTCCCGTATACTGCTCACAGAGGACTGTAGATGTTTCGCCAGTATTTCAGGAAGGATGTTGGCTGCCAAAAGGTTTTGTCGCAATCACGGTGGACATGACTGGATGCTGTGGAATAGGAAGAGTCAGATGAAGGACTGCAGAGGTCTGCACAGCTGGGCTGCTGTTCTGGAAAATGAGATGCAGATGAGTTGCCTCCCCCTTTTTATGCAGTATAGGTGTCCTTTGCCTCCTCTAGGCATCCTCTAGGCATCTTAGGCTCCTCATAGGCATCCTCTAGGCATCCTTAATATCGAGATAGGTCCCCTTGCGAAATGTTTTTTCCATTTTAAACGCTTTGTTTCCATGTTGCATCCGCTAGGCATCCATTCTGCATTCCGTTCATGCGTCAGTTCCGCTTCCTCCAATGCGTCCCGGGTGTAGATGGAGTTGTGCGGATTGCACAGCACATGCGTGGGATATAGTGGATGCGTAACGGATGCGTAGCGGATGCAGAATGGACGAATTGGATTACATATTTTCACGCAAAAGTTTTGAGCAGCGGCCAAACTTTTGGCGGATGAAACGTCAATAAACAGATGCTGGACAGATAGAGAGGAAGCAAAACGGAGGCAGTGAGTACATCGCATTTTCGAATGGATGGGAAGCTTTTTTGTCTGTTTTAAATCCTCTTTGCATCCATTGGTGCAGTGTGACACGGCCTTAAGATTGCTGGCCCTATGTTTTTCATAGAATATAAAATATAGAATAGAGTTGGAAGAGTTCCCAAAGGTCTTCAAGTCCAACCCTCTGTTCAAGCAGGAGACCCCATACCATGTCACACAAGTGGTTTTCCAGTCTAGTTGCTTCTCTCTTTGGTTAGTTTCCAACCATTGTTTCTTGTCTTGCCTTTCAGTGCTTTGGAAAATAGTTTGACCCCCCCCCCCTCATCTTTGTAGGAGCCCCTCAAATATTAGAACAGTGCTATCATGTCAACCCCAAGGAAATGGATGTCATTCACATTTCATTTTGTCCTTCCTCTTATGGCTGTCCTTTAATTATTCTCTTCCACTTCCACTTTCTCAATGTTAATTCAACTCTTATCCCATGGCAAGTTGGCCATAGTGAGTTGGCTGCAGCAAGTCGGCTACAGTGAATTGTCCTAGACCTGACCATAGGATATTGCAACTGTCATAAATATGTCATAAATATGTCATAGATATGACCCAATTGCCCAGTATCTCAATTTTGCTCGTATGACCATGGGGATGCTACAAGGGTCATAAGTGTGAAAAACGGCCATAAAATTACTTTTTTTCCAGTGCTGTTATAATTTTAAAAGTCACTAAACAAATGGTTTAAGTTGAGGACTACCTGTACTAGGATGAGAAATTTTCAGGGAATACAAAGTCAAACAGAGCTGTAGTGGTGCTGTAGTCAGAATGCTGTATTGTAGGTGAACTCTGCCCACTTGCCAGCAGTTCGTTCCTGACTGGCTCAAGGTTGACTCAGCCTTTCATCCTTCCAAGGTTGGTAAAATAAGGATCCAGATTGTTGGGGGCAAGAGGCTGACTCTGTGAACTGCTTAGAGAGGGCTGTAAAGCGCTGTGAAGTGGTATAAAAGTCTAAATGGTATTGCTAAAGTCAGAAGAAAGACACTTCAACCAGGAAAGGATTTATCTCTTTATAAGAAATCAACAAGAATCCAGCTCAGCTCCCAAGAAACTTTACTTTTTAAGCAAAAAAGATTACTGAGCTAAAAAATATTATACAGGTAATGAACATTTCAATCACAAAACCCTTCTTCTTTTTCTTCCTTTCCATTCTATCCATGATTGCACGACAGCTTCATAACATCCGAAGTATTCATTACAAATGTCAATATAAAAGCACATTAACTAGATAAAGTGGATAAAAGAGAGAAAGTAAATAATGAGCCTTTTAGAAGAACTGAAAAATCCTGGCTGCATTTATACAACCTGTTTAATCTGAGTTAACAGAACCCAACGGCCTGTTTTTACATAATACGCTTTGTTTCTCTCTTCTGGTTTTATTTTTGGAGATTGCATGTAATCCTGTCCAGGACTACATTTTTAGAAACATTCCTCATCTGAATTTCCAGTTCCAAGTGAAGAGCAAATTGTCAAAACCCCAAGGAACCAGCCTGGGTTCTCTACACCTCAGCAGGTTCCTTCATGGATGAAGAAGTGAAGGAAATGCTTATCAAATTCGCAGATGACACAAAATTGGATGGGATAGCTAACATCCTAGAAGACAGACAGAATTTTTCAGATGACTTGATAAATGGATAGGTAAAGAGAACAGAGCAAAGTTATAGAATGAGGGATAATGATCTGATAATGGAAAAGATCTTGAAACAGTAGTTGGCTACAAATTAAATAAACCAGTAGTATGAGATGGCTGTAGAGAAGTAACAAATACAATTTTAGGCCTGGCCATCATAAATATAATTGCCAGTTCATGAAAAGCATGCTCTATTTGTTTCTACTTTGGTCAGACTCCATCTTGACTACTATGTTCCATTCTAGAAATCACTTTTTCAGAAGTATCCAGATGAACTGCAAAACCTTCAGGCCACAACAGCTAGGGTGGTCAAGAAATTAAAAGATAAGGCNCTTTTTCAGAAGTATCCAGATGAACTGCAAAACCTTCAGGCCACAACAGCTAGGGTGGTCAAGAAATTAAAAGATAAGGCAAAATCTCAAGGCAAAATTTAACCAGTTCCTTCAAGCTCTTTCCATAGGAAAGAGCTTGAAGGAACTGGTTAAATTTTGCCTTGAGATTTTTTTTTCAGAAATTTGAAGAACACTCTCAGAAGTCTTGAAACAGTGTAAGATCTGTTTTCTAACATTCTTCAGAATATTGGAACTTGAACTTGGAGAAAAGAAGTGATGTCTAATAATAGAGCATGAACTAAACCCAGGAAAGCAGGAGAGTGAAACTCAAAATTTGTCCTATCTTGACAGACTTTGGCATAAGAAGGAAGGGGTGAGGAAACCTTGTAGTGCTTTCAATAATGTGTTTTTATAGCCACCATCAGTAAGTTAGTTAGTTGGTTAGTTAGTTAGTTTACTTTATTGTCATTGCACCTCACACAACAAAGTCAAACACCATTTTCAGTGCACATCTTGACCATGAAAATAAACACAAACACACATCTAGTAGAATTCTAGCATTGCTTGTGGTACCTGTTTTCTGACCTATACTGACCTTGAAGTCCTGACAGATGAGTTTTGGACACATTCTAACACAGGATGGAGAATCATCTTTGGGCATCCTTTTGTTTGAATTTCCCCACCAACCCAGTCCTTTGGGCTAGATGGCTTCAATAGCCATCTTTTGTTTTCATGCCAATAAACTCTGACATTGCAGACTCCTTAGTGTTTGGTTGTTTGCTTGCAGATATTTCATAACCCAATTCAGTAACATGACTCATATTGAGGATGTTACCTAGTTGGATAATGGAACTTCTGGAAACAAGAAACCAAGCTCAGAGAGCATCAAGGACTCCACAGCTCAATCCTGATAGACATATATACTTTTCTATTGAAACTCTTGACATGGTTTTCCCATATGGGAAAAAAAATTCAAAGGGTGACATGCTTAGGAGTCATAATCCTGGGTACCATCACTGGGACATCTTCGACATTTCCTTTCAAAGCTGGCACTTCTCCAGCTTCTCATACTCTTTTCTGAAGTTGCTGTCACTTGTTATGACTACATCTATCTGTCTGCCTGTCCATCCGTCCATCCATCCATCCATCTCATCTATCTGTCTGTCAATCTATCTATCATCTGAATTTTCATTGCTACTTATTCAAAAAGTCATTGAGGGAATCTTTGGTGGTCTCTGAACTTAGTTGTTTTCTTGCAGATGTTTTATTATGCAAACTAGATAACATCAACATGCCTACCGTCCCTGTCCTGTTGTTTCTTTTATTTTTCTTTTATGTATCCATGTATTCATACTATGTTTATACTTATACTTATTATCTTGTAAGCAATTAACAAATCAAATCAAATTAAAAAATAAATCTTTTTTTAATGACACCATAATCCCTTCTGGGGTGGGGTCAGGGCAACTGAATGGAGCTAACTGAGTGTTTTAATGGCTGGACACCCTTCCTGTCGCCAATGTGGAGTTTTGTTCAGCAGATATATTCTCACTGTGCCCAGATAGAGAAATATCTGCCTCTACCTAGAATCAAACTCACAGCCTTCTGACTGTGAGATGAGAGCTTCACCTCTAGGCCATTGCACCACTCCAAATAACATAATCAATGCTGGTCTAGAACTGATGATGTTACCAAGTTTGGGTAATGAAACATGTGCAAAAAAAACAACAACCAAGATCAGAGAATACCAAAGACCTGTCATTTCAACTCTGAGCTACAAATATTTTCCTTAATAGATATTGTTCTGTATAAAATAGTTTACTCCAAATCCTCTAAATATGATTGGCTAGGAACCAATCCAAAAGAGCGCCGCCAAAAGGGGTTAAATCAAACCACCGTCATTGGCTACAACCAGCAGCAAGCCATATATAAAGGCTCTGCGCGCTAGAGCCAATCTGTTCCTTTTACTTTAAACTGTTGAAATAAAGACTTTACTGTTGGAACCCGGTCTACTTCGCGTTTTTTCCCGAACGAAACACTGCGACGAAGGTGGGATCGTCCTAAAACATGAGACTGTGCACGCGGCAAACTGAAATCCAGGCTTGAAAGCGATGCGGAAATCAATGCACCGCCCGCACCCTTCAATTCCAATGAAAGATGGGAATCCATAACGTAGACCATTTTCAAATGTACTTAGAAAGTAATGAATGGAAGAGTCTCAGACAGCGTAAGAGGGCTGTCTTCTTAACGCATTGCGGACCAACTGTGTTCAATGATGGCCAAAACTCATTGGCGAAGCCCAGAGACATAAAACAAACTGACCTGGCCCGAACTCCAGCGAACGTAAAGGCTCATCTACGCACCAGGGGTGTCAAATCTCATCAAACGGCAATGAATTTTACCGAAGAGACCAAAATTTTGTCGGCAGCCCTCGAACAACTGGGGGGAGGTTGCGAATCCTGAACTTAGATGAAACCATGCGAGATCGAGTGTATTGGTTTTAAAAGACTCTAATTTACAAAGTAAATTGCTAAATAAACCCAGATATACCATGGCTGAAGCAATCACAGAAGCCACAGCCGCAGAAGCCAGAAAAAGTCAGCGGCCACCATGAAACAAATGAACACGAATAACGACGAAACGAGCCTAACCAGAAGGAGAAGCAATTTTCCCACCACTACACACCATGAAGATTCTGGATGGACATCAGAATCCGGAGGGATGACGATGAGGTCCACCGCCTGCATGCCACAAAAAAAGGCGGCACGAAAAAGAAACTGGCGGGAATGCGCCGGGTGAGGAGGAAACCACCCTCGAGCTGATTGCAGATTCCTTGATGCATCTCCGAGCTTCAAGAAAAGGGGACACATCGAGAAGCTGTAGGAATCGAAAAAAATAACAGCCCTAAAGGACGCAGCAACCTCTCCACACAAAGTTGAATCGAAACAAGCCGAGAGAAAGTGGAGCGCAACAAATAGACGTAACCGAGAAAAGACCCATCAAACTGTCACTATCGGAAGCGGCTCAGACGGAAAGCGGGAAAAAAGTAAAAGTCATCGTAAAATTGAAGGCAGCCCCTGTGAGATGGAAGTCGATTCAGGTCTTTCCTGTCAATGGTGTTGTGGACAAAATCAGACACTAGTCCCAAATATCAAACCTAAAAGAACTCCAGAAACAAAAATTAACTCTGAAGGACTACTAGTGGGAATCGAATCCCTGTGGAGGTCTAGGACATTTCCAAGTCCTTACAATCAACATGTCGAAGTCCTGCCTCTGAAACAAAGTCGACCGAGACTGACTCAGCCTCCTGGGCATCGAATGGTTCGCACATTGGGCATGCGGATCACGGAGTGGACGCGAGTGGCCGGCAACCGACTGGAAGAAAACCTGACCCAACGAGTTCCACGTATTTTCGAATGGCTCCTAGGCATGTATCAGGGGACCCCAATTTCCTTTAGCTTAGATCCCCAGGTGGCCCCTAGAAGATTAAAGGCCAGACGATCCCCTTTGGCATTAAAAGCGAAAATAGAGGAACAATTGATAAATTAATTGACCAAGGGTTTTGGAACCTGTGACCATGCTAATGGGAATGCCAATAGTAACACCAGTTAAACCTGATGGGTCGGTACAGAATCTGCGGAGACTACAGTAGGTTAACCCTGAACCATGGCGCTGCAACAAAGTGGCATACCGTGCCAGTCGTGCAACATTTGCTACACTCACTGGGGGAGGAAATTTTTTTTGCCAAAATCGACCTAGCACAAGCTTACCACAATCTTCCGTAGACCCCTTAATGCCGAGGCACAGGACAATAGTGACTCCAAAGGGCATTCAAGTTGTAACAGACTTCAATTTGGAGTGAGCGTTGCCCCAGGCGTTTTCCAAAGCCTCATGGAACGCCTAATTAAACGGAATAAAAGGGTCGTACCATATTTCGACGACGTCCTGATTTCGGCTAAAGATACGACAGCAACTAGAAAAAAGACTAAGAGATGTACTAACAAAATGTAGAGAATTCGGTTTTGAAAGTTAAAAAAAAAATGCTGTTTAATGACTGATCGCTCAATTCCTGGGCACTTAATTGAGGAAGGGTATACACCCTACTGAAAAAAAATCAAAGCATTAAAGACGCACCACAGCCAAAAAACAAAAGGAATTGAGGCATTTTTGGGTCTTAATAAATTTCTATAACGTATTCCTCCCCCAAAAAGCAACAATATGCGAACCATTACACCGTTTGCTGGATAAGAATACGAATTGACTTGGGGTCATAGAGAACAAAAGGCATTCCAGAAAATAAAAAAAAATTATTAACCATCAAAACACCGTTCTTATCCAGTTTAGTAACACACTTCCATTGACGGTAAACTTGCGATGCCCTCATCGTTTGGAGTCGGTGCCATCCTGAGCCACCAATTACCAGATGGGAGAGAGGCACCCATCCTTATTACTCAAAGACTTCTGTCTAAAACAGAACGTAACTATGCAACTAGACAGAGAATCCTGGCATCGTCACCGGAGTGAAACGTTTTCACGAATACCTTATGGAAGAACATTTTTGATTGTAATGGACCATAAACCTTGCTAGGAATTCTGGTGGGAAACAAGCCTACACCAAAACATTTTATCCCCGTGGATGACTAGATGGTCAGAGATTCTAGCAGCATACTCTTACACATTGACACATCGACCCAGGAAGCAAATCTCCCATGCAGACGCATGAAGCAGAGCACTGTTGCCGAGACAAGGGAAGACTTAGGTCGCAATTAACAGGTTGCACCCAAATTACACTTGGAAAGACCCCCCGACTCCTCCAACCGTTTCGAAGATTTGAGAATTGCGACCTAGTCTACACAAAAAATTTTCACCGGAGACCCCCTATGGCTTCCAGGCACAATCACACAACTCACAGGCCCCTGGTCCTACCGACTAACCGTAGACGATGCAGGGAATGGAAGTGGCACATATACCAGCTTCATTCCCAAAATATGAAAGAAATACAAACAACACCACAAAAAAATAAAAAACGATGAAAACAAAACCAAAGAAGGGGGGGGGATACAAGACAAAATAATAAAGAACTTTTTAAATAAACCCAGAACTTCTAAACAATCAAAAAGAGCAAAAGGAAACTTACGGTTAGATAGACTTGCAGAAAAAATCCAGACGAAGAGGCCAGCCAAAGCAGCTCGACCTGCCCGGAGAAGCCAGGAGGAGCGGCAAAAACCACCGGCCTGAGAAACTCAAGCGGTAGCAAAAATGGCCGACTCACCCTTCCAGGCGGTTCCATGGAGAAGAGCTGGAGAGACAGCAACCCCATCTGAACGGGTTGAAGTCTCCAGTGAAAATGAACCGCGCAAGTCCAGTAGAATCCGAAGAAGCCCCACCTACCTGCAACTACGTCACCATGTAGGACTAAACCAAGGGGGAGGGGTGTTCTGTATAAAATAGTCTACTCCAAATCCTCAATTGTGATTGGCTAGAAAAGCCGGCATAGGGATTAGTTCACTAGAACCAATCCAAAAGAGCCGCCAAAAGGCAGTTAAATCAAACAACCAATTGGCTACAAGCAGCAGGCAAGCCATATATAAAAGCTGCTGCTCGGCTAGAGCAACATCTGTTCCTTTTACTTTAAACTGTTGAAATAAAGACTTTACTGTTGGAACCCGGTCTATCTCGCGTTTTTCCGGAACGGCGAACAGATATCATGTGTCATTGTTGGCTTGCTTCATATCTTGCTTCAATCCATGGAGTAAAAATACTGTATTATACATTTACATGCCACATTCAAAGATAATTGAAGGTTTTATTGAATGAAAGATATGAAAGAAAAATGGCATTATAAACATAAAACATTCTTTTTAAAAAATACACATATAGAATACCAATTCCAATTCTTTGAGTCAATCACCAAAGCTAACCAAATAATATTTTTCTTTTTTGGCAGTTCTTCCTAAATGATTATTATTAAAGAGGCCCTTCAGAATTACATGCAAAAAGCTGATGGTTTGTCTGCAATTTTGCCTGAGAAACCATCTCTCCTGAGGGTCGGGAAGTGCTTCATCTTTCAGGAGCAAATTACTATTAGAAAAGAGGTTGGAAAACAAAGAGAAAAAAATTCTGTTGTTATTAGTTATGCAAGATAGATTTATTGGCATGCTTCACTTTACCAGTTGCTTTAGAGAGAATGGTTTGACTTCCACATAGCATTATAAGTCTTTCATTTAGAGGAAAAACAGTTTGGGATATGGAACAGTGAAATTTCTACTCCAGAATTTTAAAAAAGGAGAAAAAAGATGTTTGTAGAAGAGACTAGGACATGGAGGAAGCACCAGTGAGATAGAAGTATGTGAATATAAATAATGATAATTGGGGAATGAAGGCTAAAACATATGAAGAACAACTGTAGGAATTGGGTATGTCTAGCATTGTGAATGGACAGTCTAGGGGTAACATGGTAGCACTGTCTCAATATTTGAGGGGATGCAACAAAGAAAGAGAGGATCATGTTGTTGGTTTGAGCTCCTAACTCGGAAATTTGGTTGCAAACATTTTGTCCCCTTTCGAGAAGATGTCTTCAAATGTGCTTTGGATTGTGCTTGTCTGAGGGTTGAAATGTCTTTGAATATTAGTAGTTGTTGGTTTGAGTTCTGAGCTTGGCAATTTGGTTGCAGAGGATCTGTGGTGGGGTTCAATTTTTTTTTTTTTTTACCACTGGTTCTGTGGACGTGGCTTGGTGGGGATGGTAGGGGAAGGATACTGTAAAATCTCCAGTCAGAGGTGGTATTTGCTAGTTCTCTGAACTACTCAAAGTTTCCACTACCGATTCTCCAGAGCTGGTCAGAACCTGCTGAATACCACCTCTGCAGAGGATCAACCTATTCTCTAAAGCACCTGAAGGCAGGACAAGAAGCAATGGATGAAAACTAATCAAGGACAGAACAAATCTTGAACTAAAGAGAAATTTCCTGACAGTGAGAGCAATTAACCAGTGGAACAAATTGCCTCAAAAAATTGTGGGTGCTTTGTCATTGGAGGTTTCTCTGGAGATTCTCAATCATCCAGGTTGTAGTTGTCCAAAGGTGCTTTTTCAAAAGGCAGCTGGGCTTTCTTGATTTTCCACTGGAGATTTTAAAGAGATTGGACAGCTTGCCATGATGGCGAACCTATGGCACGTGTGCCAGAGATAGCATGCAGAGCTCTCTCTCTGGGAACATGAGCTGTCACCCCAGCTCAGCTATGCCATGTATGCCTGCATGCCTCCCACTGGCCAGCTGGTCTTCAGGTCTCTGGTGTGCACATGGGAAGGCAGGGTAAATGCAGGGAGCTGGGCACATGCACAGGGTGGCTGGACACATACAAGAGGGACTCACATGCATGCATGGAGGTGCATGCACAGGGGATGTGTACACATGTGCAGTGGACAAGGTGCATGTGAGCGGGGGCACATACATGGGGGATGCATGGGAGGGTGCACACTTTGGACACTTGGTGCCAAAAAGGTTAGCCATCATTTTGAGTAGGGGTTTGGATTAGAAGACCTTCAAGCTCCCTTCCAACCCTGTTATTCTGCTATGTTTATATTTGTTATAAAGAAGAGGGTGAACCTACTACTGGATACAAATGACCTTTTGAAATTCTTCATCAAAATTGGCCCCAGAGGAACTAATTTTCTTCCAGGGAAAAGAGAAATATTCCAGCTTTTTTCCTTTCCTTCTTGAAATAAGAGAGACAACCATACTGAAAGATACAGCAATAGCATACAAAGTCCATGGTAGGAATTTTCTCTTGGTGTTTCTTGCAGTCCAGTTGGGAAGCCAGGAACATTTGTCAATGAAAGACTCACAAACTTATGACTTCCCAAAATTGCAATAGTGGCATCAGCAACACATGTTGCTCATGAGAAAGTCTCTGAAATTCTTTTTTTCTCTGGAAGAAATTTGAAAAACCAATTCCATTTTACCAAACCAAATGAGAACCGAAAGAAGGAAAAAAAAATATGGGAGAATTTTCCTGCCTGAATTTCCTTAACTGAAATTAATGAAAAAAAAAATTTACCCATCTGCTGTGAAATAGGCTTGGAATCACTTTTTAAAATAGGATAGTCCTTTTTTGTTTTTTCCAGAAATGAAAGTGCTATTTCAATTGGTGTTTTGTGTTGACATAATTTCAGTAACAGAATAACAGAGTTGGGAGCAACCTTGGAGGTCTTCTAGACTAACCCCTGGCTCAAGCAGGAAACCCTATAAAATTTCAGACAAATAACTGTCCAGTCTCTTCTTAAAAACCTCTAGTGTTGAAGCATCCAAAACTTCTAGAGGCAAGATGTTCCATTGATTAATTGTTTTAACTGTTGGGAAATTTCTCCTTAGTTCTAGGTTGGTCTTTTCCTTGATTAGTTTCCAACTATTGCTTCTTGTCCCATCTTCAAGTGCATTAGTAATTATTAATATACATTATTAAGGTAATTATTGGAAATCGAGATTCAAAGGCATGTTAGTATGCCTTAAATCTTCAGATGACCCAATAAAAATATTTCCTAAAATGTGTGTTTTAGGATACTAAAGATGAAAAGATGTTGCTCCTACTGATGGAAAATGATGGATAAATTTTCCCCTAAATAGGTCGAAGGATTTTGAACATCATTTTCCAGCATCATAGTGGTTGGAATGTAAGAGCAGTGACATAAATGTAGAACATGGAGATAGGACCAAGTCACCGTTAGTGACAGTTGGGAAAAAAAAAATCAGCAGAAGAGAAGAAGGAACAAAAGGTCAGAGGGATAAAAACAACAGGGAGAGGGTAAGAGAGAAAACTCAAAGCAACACAACAGAACTGGTAGGATGGATGGAAAACTCTGAAGTACAGACTCACATTCACATAGAGGATGAGTAGTGATATTGTTAAACCTATTTCATTTGTGTTGTATCTTTCTGTGGCTGTGGCTATGACCCTGGTGGACTCATGAGAACAAGGGTTGTCTTGATTATCTTTCCTAAACTATAACTGGGAATGGTGTGTTTCACAATCTTTCTTTTTTTATGGAACGATAAAACTCAGGCACCTGAGTTGACATGGAACTGGAAAGAACAGGTACTATTTTCTTGTTTCAAATTTGTAATTTTTGCTTGATGAATGAAATAAATAAATAGTCCCTGAATTTGAGGGAGCAATGCCCAATACTTTTGCAAAGAGGCTTTTTCACTCTCAGATAATAATAACAGAGTTGGAAGGGACCTGAGAGGTCTTCTAGTCCAACCCCCTGATTCAGGCAGGAAACCTTATACCATTTCAGGAAAATGGTTGTCCAATCTCTTCTTAAAAAACCTCCAGTGTTGGAGCATTCACAACTGGAGACAAATCATCCCACTGATTAGTTTTTCTGTCAGGAAATTTCTGATTCAGCCTTCCATCCTTGCAAGGTTGATAAAATGAGGACCCAGATTGTTGGGGAAAATATTCTGTAAACCACTTAGAGAGGGCTGTAAAGCATTGTGAAGTGGTATATAAGTTTAAATGCTATTACTATCACTATACTGTGTGATGTTAATTAGTTCCATAATATAGTATATGAATGAAGCTATTGTGGTTTATAAATCACACCTTATGCTTTAGCTTATAAAAATAGTTTGTTAAAAATATTGTGGAAGCATGACCAGTTAATAAAGCAAACATTACTCAACTAACCATGACTTGATGTGGTGTCAACAAATGGCATGACAGATATTCAAACGCACTTCAAAGTTCAAGGGCAGAAAAAGAAAAGGAGATTTATAGATTTTCTATTTGGGACTCATGGGAGAGAATGGTCCATCTATTAGAAAACTTGACAGAGTACAGAATAATAGAGTTGGAAAGCACCTAGGAGGTCTTTTAGTCCAGTGGTCACCAACCTGGACTAAATCCCAGGGGCCTGGGACCACTGGTAGTCCATAAGAAAATTTTGGTGGTCCGCAGAAAAATGTCACTCCCAAAGCACCCCCCAAAGCAATTAATCCAGGCTGCGAGGGAACGCAAGGCTGCACCGCCCACATGGCCCACGGGAACACAAGTCAGGGAAGAGGGGAAAGGGGGGGGAACTTGCCCATTTGCCCCACATGCCTTGCCTGGCCACCAGGCTGCTTCTTTCCGCTTCTTTCTTCTTTTGCTTTTGGCTGCACGCAAGGAAAGCAGCAAAAGTCTTTCTTTCTCTCCCCCAAACTCCGCCAGAATTGAGTCTTTGGGACCCTGCAAGGCATCTTGCTCCAAGAGGCTGTGCCAGCAAAGACTCATTTCTGGCAGAGTTTGGGGGAGAGAAAGAAAGACGTCTGCTGCTTATGCTGCTTTCCTTGCATGAAGCCAAAAGTATCTCTCTCTCACTCTCTCTCTCTTTCTCCCCCTGAGAACAGAGCTGGAGATGGTATCCTGCAATCCCAAATAAAGAATGATCGATCGGTAGGAAAACGGGGTGGGGAATTTTTCCTGCAGAGTTTTTTGGGTCTCTGGTTCGTGGGATTTAAAATTATGAGTTTGATGCTCCCTGAGATCCAAAAGGTTGGCAATTCTTGTTCTAATCCAACTCTTTGCTTGAGCAGGAGATCCTATATCATTCTGGACAAATGACAGTCCAATCTATTCTTAAAATATCCAGTGATGGAGCAGCCACAATCATTCTACTGATTAAGTGCTCTCACTATCAGAAACTTTCTCCTTGATTCTAGCTTGGATCTCTTCTTGACAAGTTTCCATCTGCTACTTCTTGTCCTGCCCTCAAGTGCTTTGGAGAATAGGTCGATGCCATCTTGTCTTTGATAGCTCTTCAGATGTTGAAAAACCTAGTCCTTCTCAATGTATCCCTCAAAACTGATATGTCCCATGCACAGTTAATCTTTTTCTTTAGGAAGAAGGAAAGAGCAAGTGATGTCATTCCTCTTCTGGCTCAGCCTTTGGTGCATTGTGAGAGAAGCCACCATCACTTCTTCTGTTTTGCTGAACTGTTCAGTTGAAAAGGTGAGTGGAAGGATGAGAAAGATGTTGATTTTGCCAGATGAATTGGCCTGCTGCTTAATTAAAGATAAGAATACGGAGAAAGCAAGTTTCTCCTCTAACCCTTGTCTAGATGCCTTTTTACTGAGTTTACTGGATGACAAATACTCAACTGTTTGCTTCCTTTCAGTGAAGACCAGTTTCATGATTCCAATATTACATTGGTAGGATCTGATTTTTGAATTGTATTTGGCAGAAAACTACCGACCTAGTGCATGGGGTGTTCAGAAATGACCAGGGCTGGGCTGCTACCACTTTGCACTAGTTCAGGCAAACTTGATGTTAATTTTACATCTGGTTCGTTGAACTGGTAGTTGCAATGTCTGGCTGGCCCTACCCAGGAGTCTCCACATGGCCTGTTTTGGATCCCAGGTAAATGCATGGCCTGAGCAGAAGCTCAGGAAGGGTGAAAAACAGGCCTCCTGGAGGCTCTTTTGAGGCCAGAAATGTGTTTGTTTCTGGCCTCCAAAGAGCCTCTGTAGCCTAGGAAGGGGGGAAACAGGCCTCCCAGAGGCTCCAGAAGCTCAGAAATGGGCCCATTTCTGGCCTCAAAAGAGCCTCCGGAGCCTGGGGAGGCCATTTTTGCTCTCTCAGAGGCTTTAGGAAAGCCTCTGGAGCCCAGGAAGGACAAATAACCCCCCACACCGCTGTGGTGCAGGAGGCTGAGTAGGCCACGCCCGCCCAGCAACTGGGCAGAAAACCAGTTGCTAAATGTTTTTAAACCCATCCCTTCCTTGTTTTGTTTTCTTGACCATTATATTTAAAAAAATACAAACTAAATGATATTTTTTTAAAAAACAGCCATATTGTAAATCAAAGAGTTGCAGAGAGCTGCTAAAAGTTTGAGGAGGGGAAATAACAATGGGTTAATTAATTAGGAATGGTTGCAGGAATTGGGTATGTCTAGTTTAAAGAAAAGGAGTAGGAGGGACATGGTAGCAGGGTTACAATATTGAAGGGGCTCCTACAAAGAAGAGAGCAGTCAAACTATTTTCCAAAGCACCAGAAAAAGAAAAAATGAAACTAATCAAGAAGAGAAACAACCTTGAAGTAAGGAGAAACTTCCTAATGGTGAGAGAAATCAAGCAATGGAACAGTTTGTCTTTGGAAGTTGTGGGTGCTCCATCATTGGAGGTTTTTAAAAACAGACTTGACAATCATCTGTCTCAAATGGTATAGGGTCTCCTGATCAAGGAGGGGGCTGGACTAGAAGACCTCCCAGCTCTATTATTCTATGTCCATGATAGCGAACCTATGGCACACACACTACAGATGGCACACAGAACCATTTGTGATGCATGCAAGCCCCAGCCAAACTTACCGCATGCCTCCCAGCTGATTTTTGGACCATTTGAGGCCGTTTTCGCCCTCTTGGAGGCTCTAGGGAAGCCTCTGAAGCCTTGGGAGCCCGAAAATCAGGCCTTCCGGAAATACCAGAAGTGCCGAAATGGGCCCTTTTTCAGCCTTCTGAGGCTATTCCAGGAGGGTGAAAATGGCTTCAAACAGGCTGAAAATCAGCTGGGAGGTATATGCATGTGCAGTGCAGGTAAGAGGCTGGGGCTGGGGTGTTGCATGCGCATGCGCATGCACAGGGGGGGTGGGGCGCATTGCATTGTGGGTGCCAGCACACACACGCATGTGCTATTGCATGCACACACACTTTTGGCACACCTCAACAAAAAGGTTCACCATCACTGTTCTATGTTATAATTCTCTCATTTAGCTGTTCTTCATTGCTCACCAAATTTGATCTCTCTCTCTCTCCCCCTCCCTCCCTCTGTCTCTCTATCTCTCTTTCCCACTCTTTTTCTCTCTCTCTCCCTCCTTCCCTCTGTCTCCCTCCCTCTCCCTCTCTTTCTCTGTCTCCTTTCTTTTTTTCCCCTCTCTCCCTCTCTCCCTCCCTCCCCCTCTTTCTCCTTCCCTTCCTTTAGGAAGGAGAGGACATACACCTTCCTATAGATGACAAGACTGATTTTGGGAAAAAGCAACGTTTCAGAAGTGGCCTTTTCAATAAGAGCAAACTGAATGCAACCTCCTCCCCAACTTTTACCTGGAATGGTTCCCATTCTTTCGGTGGTGAATGTCACTGCATCATGGACCTGATAGCCTGTTTGTTAAGAGATCATATTCTTGCTGGGTTCATAGTCTTCTTGTTCACTGTGGGCCTTCTGGGAAACCTAATTCTATTCTTTTTTCTCCTCTTCCACTTCAAGAGAAATTTGTGGACCACATGTATTTGGAATTTAGCAATTGGTAGCTTTGGGGTCCTTATCTTTCTGTGTAGCATCTGTCTGTTAGCGTTCAGTAACTATATTTGGGAAAACTCAAGCAATGCACTGGTGGAGTTGCTCCTGCCTTTGGCGTACCTCTTTTTCGTCATGCAGGGTTATAACGCTCATTTTTTCATATCCATTGGGGTGGATTGGTGTTTTGCCCTTCTTTCTCCCAATTGGTACCAGTGTCACCAATCTACCTATCTATCTTCTGCTACACCTGCCATGATGTCTGTTTTTTTCTGGCCTCTAACTTGCCAGCTCTTATTCTTCTTCAATTTGAGGATTGACACTCATGAGGTGGTTGTTGTCTCCCTCATGGTTTTCATTCCAGTTATGGCCATCTCCTCTCAAACCCTGATTATGAGGATTTGGTGGAATCTGCACCAGCGAGGAAAAATCTCTCTAGAAATTGTCCTGGGAATATTGTTTTCTCTGGTCACTTGGGGACCCATATACTTATTTCTTAGTCCAAGTAACCATTTTGCTCTCATCTCAGTATTTGCATTTGTGCTCACATTTGTCAGCAGCACCATCAACCCTGTATTTTACATTCTTATTGGTAAAGTACTTCTTCCTGAGGCCAGAAGCAAAAGATTTCATTTCAGGAAGGACAAATCTGGTAAGCCACTGAGGCTTTTATCATATTGGGCCACAAAAGAAGAAATGTAAGGAACAGAATCTGATACTTGATGTGAGACTGAATTTTGTTTGCTTGGTTTTCTTTTGTGAACAAACATAAGCAAGTCTATGCCATATAATAAAATCTTAAGTGTTGAATCAATGCCCAATTGAATAAAGCTTATGCCTTTAAACTGCTTCCTTTCATATCAGCATCTCACTTATTTTAAAATGTTCCTGAAAGGTAAGAGGATTGGTTTTGTAAATGGGCAAGCTTCTAAAAATTGATCTGAGAGAGAGAGAGAGAGAGAGAGAGAGAGAGAGAGAGAGAGAGAGAGAGAGAGAGAGAGAGAGAGAGAGAGANGAGAGAGAGAGAGAGAGAGAGAGAGAGAGAGAGAGAGAGAGAGAGAGAGAGAGAGAGAGAGATCCCTTTCTCACCTAACAAAGCATGAAAAACTTTAGAAATTAGGGGAAAACCAAAAAGTATGAGAAAGTTCCAGAGTATGAAAGTGAAAAAGAAAATATATGCATTTCTCAATGTGGAGTAAGGAGAAATGGTTACTAGCAGTTGTACTCATCAGTTAAAGTTAGGAAAATTCATAGCAGAATCTCAAATCAGTTTAAACCAAAGCTTTGCTACCTCCATGAAGTCTCACAGCAATCCGTGAGTAATCAATCCCCTTTCACTTCTCAATGGCTTTGAATATTGAATGTGGAGGTCAGCATGAAGTTGCAGTCCAGCTTGGGTGAAATGGGAAAACACATGCACACTACTTTATAAACTTTCAAACACACTAATGCTTATTTAATGTTACTGTAGAAAGAGTGCCTAAGTCAGGAGTGAGTGGAGAAGCTGGCAAGAGCCTCAGCATGATTCTCCCAAAAAAGGAAGGAAGGAAGGAGGAAGGGAGGGAGGGAGGAAGAAAAGAAAGAGAAAGGAAGGAAGGAATTCTACAAGCTCAGTTCTGAGAACTTCAAAGAATTTAGGAGCCAGCGTGGTGCAGTGGTTAGAATGCAGTATTGCAGACTAATTCTGCTCACTGCCAGCAATTCAATCCTGACTGGCTCAGGGTTGATTGATAATGCCACGTGGATTTAGCTCTCAAAAAAAGTTGGTAAGGCATTGTCATATCACGGAAAGCAATGACGATAATCTATATATATCCCAGGTTGGATGCCTGCCTTAAGATGTTGCCTAGTTAATCAATCCAAATAATTTATGAGTTTTCATAAATTTAGGGACAGGATCATGGTTGGATTCCAAGAGGTTTTATTCTCCTTTTTTTATTTTGTTTTGTTTCTGTCCTAAAAATATGGAGATTGAGAATGTTCAGCTTCCATCATGTCACATTTCTTCAAACCCAATAGTTCCTCTTTGGAAAACTCTTCAGGTGTCCTCCTGAATTAAAAACAAGAAAAGAGAAACATGTAGCCAAAGCTTTCAGAATCTGTTTTATAGCCTGTAGATCTTTTACACATCTTGTCTACCAGATCTTTTTTGTTTTGGCATTTCTTTTTATTATTTCACTATGTCCTTTGCTTTCAGGAAAAAAAAAACCACAATTGGGTCTGAGGATACCCAAGTCCAATAAAATTGATTTTCTTGTATCCCATCAAAGTGGCTAACTTTTCATGGTGTAACAAAATTAAGTAGACTTGACCCTAATGCTTGAGTCTGCAACTCTCCAGGAAGACTGGAATACAAAATAACAGAGATGGAAGGTGGCTTGGAGTTCTCGTCCACTCCTCTGGTCAACCAGGAAATACTATAGTATTCTGTCAAAATGGCTGTCCATCCTCATCTTAAAAATCTCCAGTGTTGGAGCATTTGCAACTTCTGGAGGCAAGTTGTTCCACTCATTAATTGTTCTCACTGTCAGGAAATTCCTCCTTATCTCTAGGTTGGATCTCTCCTTGATAAATTTCTATCCATTGCTTCTCATCCTGTCTTCAGGTGCTTTGGATAATAGGTCAATCCCCTCTTTTCTGTGACAGCCCCTCAAACGTTGGAAGACTCCTATCATATCACCCCAGTCTTTCTCTTAAGTAGAACAGACTTATCCAGTTCACGCACCTGTTCATCATAAGTTTTTGCCTCCAGTCCCTTCATCCTCTTTTCTGCTTTTCTCTGCACTCTTTTCAGAGTCTCAGCATAATTTTTGTACAGTGGTGACCAAAACTGGATGCTGTATTCCAAGACAACCCAATTCTAAGGTTAGGTTAGGTTAAGTGTTAAGTGGCTGGCTAATCTAAAATTTGCAAAAAAAAAAAAACCAAATAAAAAAACCTTCGTTGGGGAAAAAATAAAGGCAACACAATCCCTTGTGCATGACTGTATCCATGAAATTCCCTAGAAGAACTTGAAGCAATCTTAGTTTTAAGGGATTTGTGATAATGGAAGATTATTTTTGGAAGGTTTGAAGGTTCTGACCTTCAATGCGTCTTGCTCATGCAATTATTCTTTGAAATGAGATTGATGGAAAGATAAGGAGATGATGATAATGCTTAAAAGTTGGATTTGCCTGTCCTGGATTGAGGGCAAAAAAGCAGAGTTAAGTTTAAAAAAAAATCAATTATCCTTTTTAAGCCCTGGCAAATAAATGTTCCTACTGATATAGTAAGTAATAAAGAAGTTAATGATAAATTCACCTGAAATAAAGATATTTCCAAATTTATATTTTAAAAAATCTTTTTAAATGCCCCCAAGAAAGAATATGCCATCATCATGACATTTCTATTATTGTCCTCTATATAAATCTACATTTCTTTTCATTTTTAAAGGAAAATGATTGGAGAGTGGAGAGAATTTTTTTTCTTTTGTATAAATATAATATTGCTTATAAATTGTAAGCAGCTATGATTAGTCTGAATAATTTGTACAACAGGAAACAGTGATTTATGATCACAATTATAGTTTAGAGTTAAGTCCAATTAAAGTCACAGGATTTTCCTTCTCAGTTTTTCCAAGCCTAATTATCTTAAACAAGATCAACAAAGTTTGACTGTGTGTTGGATCTTGAATTCACTGTAATTTTTTTCTAGAATCCAAACTTCTAAGTCCCTTCTCATCCAAGAAGCTTCTTCAGTTCTGGAGTCAGACAAGAGACAGATACATCTGTGCCTTTAACAACAACAACAACAACAACAACAACAACAACAACAACTTTTATTGTTTTTTTGTTTCAACTCCTTCCCTCAAAATGACGGTATAGAGCACTGCACACCAGAACAACTAGACATAAGAACAGTTTTTTTCCTGAAAGCCATCACTCTGCTAAACAAATAATTCCCTCAACACTGTTCAACTATTTACAAAGTGTGCACTACTATTACTCTTAATCTTCTTATCACTCCTTATCACCCATCCCCTTCCACTTGTGATTGTAGAGCTGTAACTTTGTCGCTTGTATCCTTACTATTTATGTTGACTGTTTCCTAGTATGATTTGATTGTTGATTGTACCCTATGACTATCATTAAGTGTTGTATGTTATGATTCTCAATTCTTAACAAATGTATCTTTTCTTTTATGTCTACTGAGAATATTTACACCAACAAATTCCTTGTGTGTCCAATCACACTTGGCCAGTAAAAGTATTCTATTCTATTCTATTCTATTCTATTCTATTCTATTCTATTCTATTCTATTCTGTTCTATTCTATTCTATTCATCCCCTTCCCTAAGCTCTTTCCCTTCTCTTCAATTCCCTTCCCTCCTTTCCTCCCCTTCCCTCCCTCCCTTTCCCTCTTTCCTTTCCTCCCCTTCCCTAAGCCCTTCCCTTCCCTCCTTCCCTCCTTCCTTCTTTCCTTTCCTCTCCTTCCTCTCTTTCCTTCCCCATTTTCCTCTTTCCTTTTCTCCCCTTCTCTAAGCCATTTTCTTCCCTTCCCTTCCATCTTCCCCTTTCCTAAAGGCAGGTACATGATAGGCAGATATGACCTTGTTGATGACCCTCACTCTGTCAAGGACCTTGAAGTTCTCATATCGAATGACCTAAGCACCAAAGCTCACCACAACGGTATTGCCAAAAAGGCTTTAAGAGTTGTAAATCTAATTTTATGAAGCTTCTCCTTGGGTAATACTGATTTGCAAACTAGGGCATTCAAAACTTTTGCTAGACCAATACTTGAATACAGCTCTGCTGTCTGGAATTTGCATTGTATATCAGACATAAATACAATTGAATGAGTCCAGAAGTATTTTACCAGAAAAGTACAACATTCCTCTGTTTGCAACAGAATGCCCTACACCACCAGACTTGAGATTCTAGGCTTAGACAGCCTTGAACTATGCTGGCTAAGATTGGACTTAAGCATAGTACATAAAATCATATGTTACAATGTCTTACCAGTTAATGAATATTTCAGCTTTAACAACAACAACACAAGAGCACACAACAGATATAAACTAAATGTATACCACTCCAAACTCAATTGCAGGAAGTACGATTTCAGCAACAGTGTGGTCAATGTCTGGAATTCACTACTGATTCTGTTGTTACCTGCTCAAACCACTACTCCTTTATCCTCAAACTAGCTTCTATTGACCTCACCCCATTCCTAAGAGGTCTGTAAAGGGCATGCATAAGCGCACAATCATGCCTACTGTCCCTGTCCTATTGTCCCAATTATTAGTTCCTATTTCTTATATTTAAACTTATGTTTATTTTTATTTCTATTATATTGTATGTATTTGACAAAATAAATAAATAAAAATAAATAAAATGAATGCTGCTGAGTGAGGGAGTTCATGAAGAATAGTGAAATGGCTAGGAAGCCATTATGGAACATTGACAATAAGTATCACATGACCACAGCAGCATCCCAACAGTGCACCAGCAACCTATAGCTGTAAAACACACATACATTCTCAAAATTTCATTCCCTCAAAAATCATGATGAAGTGGATCAAAGTTATGCTTCAAAGTTTAAAGTTGCTAACTTTTAAGATAACACAAAACTTCCCTACTGGGGATATATGTTCCTTTTCATAGGGCCATCCAGTGAAAAAATTACAGTCTTTCCTAATTCCAAGAATACTAAAATCTCATATAGTGTATGTAATATTGATTAAATTGGTAAGAAGGTATTAAAGCTGAAAAGAAAGTTGATTCAGCATTCAAGTTCAGCAAATAAAAGTCAGGAATTGATATTTAAAACTTTATAAAAATAGTAATGTGATTTTTTTTTGTTTCTGAAATATTCTCCTAAGAGTAATGGAGTAATTGCATTTTTAAGAGTCTAAGGTCATGGAAAGTGTAAGAGAAGGGGAAGAGAGTGCGGGCAAAGTTCAAGGAAAAAAAAGGATATAATCTGATAAGGCAAACAGATGAGTTTATATAAAATAAATATGTTATCAAATTTATTTAGCACAGTTTTGCCTTCATTTAAATCATATTCAATTCCCAAGATTTGAAACAGCTTCAAATCCGAACAGTCATAATTTTGAAGATCTATAGTATATCTGTCATCTATCTCTCTATTATTTCTCTTTTATCTCTACCATATATCTGTCTGTCTGTCTGTCCATCCATCCATCTATCATCTCCCATTGGGAACTGTTTTGTTCGAAAACACACGAGGTAGACCGGGTTCCAACAACAAAAGGTTTTATTCGAACAGTAGTCAGAATGGAACAGTTTTGGCTGTAGCCGCACCAGCCTTTTATACAGGCTGGCCTGCTTGCCTTCAGCCTATGGCATTTCTTTAAACTTGCCGCCTTTCAGCAGCTCTTTGGATTGGTTCCTTAGTGAACCAATCCACTTCTTATATTTTTGAACCAATCAGAACAGTAGCTTAGGACTAAACCACTTGCATATAGAACACCCCTCCCCTCTTAGTCTGATCCTACGTGTTACGTAGTCACGCCAGGTAGGAGGGGCTTTTCCGAACCCGATTTGACTTGCGCGGTCATTCCTCGTGAAGACTTCTACCGGTTCGGATGGGGCTGCTGTTTCTTCTGATCTTCGCTCAGGAACCGTCTGGAAGGGTGAGTCCGGCCATTTTGCCGCTGCCTGAGTGCTTAGGCCGGCGGTTTCGCCGCTCCCACCCGTTTCCAATGGGCCGGTTGAGCTGGCCTGGCTGGCCCCTTCCGACGGGCTCTTCTTTGCAAGTCTCTTCAAACAGTGAGTCTTTTATTTGCTCTTTTTGTTGGTAATAATCGTTTGTTTTAGTTTTAATGGTTCTTTATTAAATTCTCGCTGTTCCCCCCCCCTCCCTGGTTTGAGGTTTATTTGTGTTTCGGCGATTGGTTGTGTTCTGTTGGCCGTTCAATTATTCGGGATCGAAGCTGGTCTATGTGCCGCTTCACATCCCTCATCATCTACGTTAAGCGGTAGGACTTGGGGCCTGTAAGTTGGGGTAATTTGTCCAGGTACCCACAATGGTTCACCCGTGAAATTTTTCGCGTATACCAGTCGCCTAACTGAAATTTGTCTAAACTTTGTGGAGGAACCAGGGGGGTTTCTGGTTAAACTCTGGGTGTAGTCTGTCAAGGTGTGAGCGTAATTTTCGTCCCATAAGTAATTCCGCTGGGGACTTGTTAGTGACTGTCACTGGGTGTTATATGCTGGAGTGTTAGTAATCGGTTTACTTTTTGTTGGACCATCGCCTATGTCCATTCTGTCCTAGTCCTTCCTTTGTAAACTGAACCATTCTCTCGGCTCTGCCGTTTTGCGGCCGGATGGGCCGGCGCGGTTAGGGCATGCCTGATACCTAGGGAGGCTAGGTATTGCTCGAATGGCAAGCTTGTTAGTTGTGGTCCATTGTCCGAGACAGAACGTCTGGTAGACCGGGGTGGCGAAAAGTTCATCTAATTTTTTTACTAGCATTCTGTTGTCGTTGATGGCATGAGTTTTACTTCAAGGCCAATTTGAATAGGCATCAACGACATCAGAAGGTATGCCCCTTGGTTGGGCCCGCGGAGTCTATATGGATTCTAGACCATGGTCCCCTAGGGGTTTCCCAGTCCCCTAATGGGTGCTTGTGGGGGAGAAGGTCTGATTTGGCATTTATGAAAAGAGTTCACCCAATACTCTATGTCTTTGTCAATGCCTGGCCACCACACATTAGCTCCTGGCCAGGCTTTTCATTTTGACCATCCCAGGGTGACCCTCGTGCAACATCCCTAGTACCCTGGGCTGCAACTTGGGCTGGGATGACCACCCGATCTCCCCACAGCAAACACCTCTTTAGGAATAGATAGTTCAGTCTGTCTGGACCGGAAACGGTTTAAAAGTTTCAGTTTTTTGCGTCTCCGGCCAGCCCTTTACCTACCGCAGCCAAGAATACGGGCGAGTCAATGAGTCGCCTTAGCGGTGGCTCTTGCGACATCATAGGCGGAGATGGGTAGATCGGGGCAATCTCTATTCTGCAACGATGTCCATCGCTGGTGCCGGGTCTTCCTCGGAAGTTTGGTAGGGGTGCTCTGCTCAAAAGCGTCCGCATGGGAAATTTGTTCCCCTGGTCGATGCGTCAGAGTATAGGAATAGGCTGCCAGGAACTCTGACCATCTAGACATCCTTGGTGACAGTAAATGTTAGGCGTCGCCCTGTTTCCGCCAAAATTCCCAACAATGGTTTTGTTGGTCCGTTACAGATTTGAAAAGTCCGCCCGTACAGATATTCGTGGAAGCGTTTTACTCCAGCGACAATCTGCTAGGCTTCCCTGTCCAGTTGACTGTAATTTTGTTCAGTCTTTGATAGAGTCTAGAATAGTATGGACAGGTGCTCTCTGCCATCAGGGAGTTGGTGGCTTAGGACGGCACCTACTCCAAATGGTGGAAGCGTCGCAGGTCACTCTTAGAGGGCAGTGTGTTGCTAAATTGATGAGAACGTTTGTGGATGTTAGCAACTTTTTAATGTTCTGGAAAGCCTTCCTTTCTTTGCTACCCCAAGTCCAGTTTGCTTTTTTATCTAAAAAGACGGTGTTACGGTTCAGCTATAGTGGCCTTGTTTGGCAGAAATACATGATAGAAATTAATAAGTCCCAAAAAGGCTTGTAGGTCTGTCTTGTTACTCGGTTCAGTGCTTCTTGTATTGGCCTTGACTTTTCTTATCTGTGGGGTGGATGCCTCACCATCTATAGAGTAGCCCCAATGAATTCAACGCTTTTTTTTCATTAGGCAGCATTTTTCCTTTTTTACTTTTAAGGCCAGATTCCCTAAATTTGGTAAGCACTTCTGTGAGTCTTTTTTTTAGTTGGGTCTCGGTCTCTGGCGAGATTAAGACATCGTCAAAATAGAGGGAACTACCCCTTGTATACCATTAAGGAGGCGTTCCATCGACTCTGAAAAAGCCCGGTGCCACGCTTACTCCAAATTGGAGTCGGTGGCATTGAATGCCCCCTTGTGTGTGACTATGGTTTGCGCTTCTGCCGTTTCTGGGTCCACTGGAAGTTGCTGATAGGCTTGTGCCAAGTCCAGTTTTGCAAAATTTTTTTCCTTTGCCCAGGGAGTGGAGCAAATGCTGGACTACTGGCATGGGTATGCGCTAGGTTGTAAAGCATGGTTCAGGGTTGCCTTATAGTCACCACAGATTCTAATGGACCCGTCAGGTTTTTATGGGTGTAACAATAGGCGTTTTCCCATTTGGCATGGTCCACTGGTTCTAATACCCCCTGGGCTACTAGTTTGTCCAGTTGTTCCTCTATCTTAGCCTTTAGTGAAAAGGGAACTCGTTGGCTTTTAATCTTCTCGGGCTATCTGGGGATTAGGCTAAAAGAGATAGGGTTTCCCCGATACTTGCCCAGCGAGCCGTCGAAAACAGTCTTTGGAATTTCGCGGATGAGGTCATCTTCCCAATTGGTGGTAGTTACTCGATCGACCCCTGGTCATCCGATGCCCAAGGGTGCGAACAATTCGATGCCCAGGAGGCTCGGTCTGTCCCGGTCGACGATGGTTAGCGGCAGTCTTTTGACATGTTTGCTTATAGTAACTAAAAATTGTCCCATGCCAATTACAGGGATCTGGTTTCCCTGATAGTCCTTTAGAGTCAAAGGGTTGTTTTGTAATTGTCTGGATTTGATGTCTGGGATTAGCTTTTTTATAGTATCCCAAGAAACCATCGAAAGGAAAGACCCCGGAGTCCACCTCCAATCTTACAGGGCTTCCTTCGATGGTTACAGTCACTTTAACCTTCTTGCCGCTTTCCGTCTGAGCGCTTTCTATAGTGACGGTTTTGGTGTGTATTGGCTGTTTCTCTTGTTGCCACTTTTCTCCGCTCGTTTAGGCTCGGCTCGTGCTGGGGATTTCTGCGTCTCATGGGCGTATGTTTCTTTTTATTCCTGCAGGCTTTCTCGATGTGTCCGCGTTTTTTTACAGTACGTGCAGATAGCATTCGAGAAATCTGCATTCGGCTCGGGCATGGTTTTCCTCTGCAACCAGCGCATTCCCGCCAATTCCTTTTTTCGCCGCTCTTTTTTATTTGCGAGTAGACGGTGGACCCTCGTCGTCTTCCTCGCTTGATTCAGTTTCCTCTCTCGACTCTTCGAAATGGGTAGTGGTGGTAGGCTGCTTCCTTTCTCTAGTTGGGGTTTCTTCACCATTTTTTGCTCATTCTTTTTATTTTTGACCGCCGATTTCTTTGCGGCTTCGGCGGCCATTAGGCTTCCGCGATTTGCTTCGGTCAAGTTGATATTGGGCTTGTTTAAACAGCTTACTTTGTGCTGTAATGTCTCTGAGCCCCTAATACCACCGCGATCTCTCACGCGCTCGTCGATGTTGAGCAAATCGCACTGACCCCCTATTTGCCAGTAGAGCAAGCCACGAAATCGGCGACGGTCTCCCATCTCGTGGTCTCTGCGGTTAGAGTCATGCCGCTTTATAAGTTTGACACTTGCCGGAGCGTAGTGTGCTTTGAGGATTCCTTTGGAGTTCTGGCATGTCAGTTGCTTAACGGTCTTGGGGCTTTCGCAAGGGCCGTTGGCCATGTAAAAACCGTTGACCCGCAGTGGGTAAGGAATACAGTCGCTTGCGTTTGTTCCGAGATGTCATCTATTTCCATTGCTTTCCGATACATCTGGAAAGCGATCTGTGTATGACTCCCAATTCCTCATCGTTCGGGTTTGAAGGGTGCGGGCGTGCGTTGCTGTCCAGACATCGCTGCTATGTGTCTGGCTCCTATCACCGCGTGCAGGTTTTCGAGTTCAGGACGATCCCGATCCTTCGTCGCCAGTGTTTTTTTGTTCGAAAACACACGAGGTTAGACCGGTTCAACAACAAAAAGGTTTTATTCGAAACAGTAGTCAGAATAGGAACAGTTTGGCTGTAGCCGCAACCAGCTTTTAATACAGGCTGGCCTGCTTGCCTTCAGCCTAGGGCATTTCTTTAAACTTTGCCGCCTTTTCAGCAGCTCTTGGATTGGTTTCCTAGTGAACCAATCCACTTCTTATATTTTTGAACCAATCAGAACAGTAGCTTAGGACTAAACCACTTGCATATAGAACAGGAACACGCAGTAAATTCACTGACCAACAAGTTTTAGAGAAGAGGAACAGGATATTATCTTAACCAGGTCTTAATTTGCTGGATTTGCTCCAAAACTGAGAGTGAATCAAATTGTCTTCCTTGCTTTTCTCTAACAGAACAAGCTTAAATTTTCAGACATAGTAGTTTCTGCTAAAGGGATAAGCTTCTCATCTTTGAAAAAATAGATGAAACTAACATATTTAAATTCAGATTTGTCTTTTAAAAAAGGAGACCATCTCTTTGGTTTGTGTTTGATTGAATTAGTTGACATTTGCATTCAAGATACCATCTTAAAATGAGAATTCTGAAAACTATGATTGGGAACTGAAATGGAGCCTTAGTTTGTGATTAGAAGGTTGTCATACTCACATGTTACTCTTTGCTTTCCTGTTTTCTCACCATTCTGATATTTGACAGAAAATACACTCGTATATACATACACATAAACAAATACACTTAAGCAGAAAGTGTGCTTGTGTTGCAGATACCACATGTGGAGTACTGTGGCACTTTGAAACATTATTCAGCATGTCAGGTCCCATGCTGATACTTATTCAATAGGAGGTTGTTTACCAAAATCCCATTTTCCCCTTAATTGCTCAGGGGACACAATGGAAGACCCTCATTCAGCTCAAGATTTGGAATTAATCTGAATGAGACAATTATCCCCATGCAGAGGTGGTATTCACCAGGTTCTGATCAGTTCTAGAGATCTGGTAGTAGAAATTTTTGGTAGTTCAGAGAACTAGCAAATACCATCTCTGACTGGGCCCACCCCCATCTATTCTCTGCCCCCCAAGTCCCAGCTGATTGGCTGGATTTTCTTTGGTTGTCCTGCACATGAGAACGGAATTGGAAAGCAGGTTAGTTGGGTGGGGAGGGAATGGAGATTTTATAGTAGCCTTCCCCTGCCATGCCCACCAAACCACACCCACCAAGCCACACCCACCAAGTCACACCATGCCCACCAAGCCACGCCCACAGAACAGGTAGTAAATTTTTTGAATCCCACCGCTGTCCCCATGGATAAATTCATCAATGAACAAGGTAACTGTGACTTCACTTAAGCTCTCACCTGAGCAAGAATGAGGAGCAAAAATGTGGAACACAGGTAGCCTAGATGCCAGCTCTTCAAATCATCAGAAGTTACAAAGTGGGTTTTTTTCTGTTTTGAAAAGCCATTTTGTCAAACTCTTTTGTTCCCTTAATTTCAGATAATATTTATAACACTAGGGCTCTTTCCTTCCTCCCTCTTTTTTTGAAGGCTGTACATTGCCAATTAAAGTTGATCCTTTGTAATAATCCCTGCTTCCCTTCTCTTTGTGATTGATTCCCATTTCAAAACCGGCATTAAGAAGGAAATGAGCGCCCTGGTTAATTTTGTTAGCTTGTTGTTTATTCTACAACCGCGCTCCAAACTGTGCAGATGAAGGAGCAATTAGACATCCTGCTTTTCAATTATGACCTGAATTTTATGTAAGCAAACATATTAAATTTAAGAAGCCTAATCCTGCTTGAGTTGAAATGAGCAAATAACAAAACGAAATGGAAGAATTTGATGAAGGGGGTAAGGGAAGAGAGAGGAAAAGAGAGGACAAAAGATCTATTCAGAATTCTGAATAAAAGAGGTGGAAGGGGCCTTGGAGATCTTCTAGCTTGGAAGATCTAAAATGGGTATATCATGGCTAAAGATGTTATACTACTATGCTCCTAAAACCTACTTATATTCCAGACTCTCAGTACCTTTTATAGCTCAAGGTTATGTTGCTTATAGTCTTTTCAGGAATATAAGCTTAAAAATCCAGAATATTTGAAGGAAACTAATATGTACTGAGGGACATGGTGGCTCAGTGGCTAAGAAGCTGAGTTTGTCAATAAGAAAAGTCAGCAGTTTGTTGGTTCAAATTCCTGTGTAATGGAGTGAGCTCCCATTACTTGTTCCAGTTTCTGCCAACCTAATGGTTCAAAAGTATGCACAAATGCAAGTAGAAAAATAGGGACCACTTTGGTGGGATGGTAATAGCGTCCCATGCACCTTCAACATTTAGTCATGCTGGCCACATGACCATGGAAACGTCTTCAGACAGTGCTGGTGTTTGGCTTTGAAATGGAGATGAGCACCACCCCCTAAAGCCAGAAACAAGTAGCACTTATGTGTGAGGGAAACCTTTATCTTTACCTATGTTGCTTGTAGGATAATCTGGAAAAGAATCTTCCTCTTCTATCTTCATGTCCAGGATTGAAAAGAATTAAGAGGGAAGGAGAGAAAGGGGCTGTCTTCCCAAATGTGAGGTGGAGCATCTTCACAGTATCATTGAACCATCTTTGAAATGATATAAAGTCTGTCTTTAATATGCTTACTGAGAATAGAATAGACTGGAAGGGGCCTTGGAGGTCTTCTAGTCCAACCCCTGCTCAAGCAGGATAACTTATACAATCTTAGACAAGTGACTCTACAGTCTCTTCTTGAAAACCTCCAGTGATGGAGCGCCCATGATTTCTGGAGACAAAGCTGTTCCACTGGTTAATTGTCTTCACTTTTAGGAAGTTTCTCCTTAATTCCAGGTTGCTTCTTTCTTTGATCAGTTTCCAACCATTGTTTCTTGTCCTGCCCTCTGTTCCTTTGGATAATAATTTGATCCCCTCTTCTTTGTGGCAACTCCTCAAATACTGAAATACTGATATTGTGTATTCTTCTTTTCTTTAGACTAGCCAGACCCAAAATTCTTCATTTGGTCCAACGGTGGTTGAAGGCTCCCCGGGGTCACATGATGGCTATTTTCAACCTTCCTAGCTGACTTTCGACAAGCAAAGTCAAGGAAGGGAGTCTGGTTTGCTTAATTGTTGCCTGATTCTCTTCACAACTGCAGTGATTTCCTGTGGCAAAAGCCTCCCAAAAATCGAATGCAATTCACCTAACAATTGCTTTTCTTAGAAACAGAATGCTGCAGCCCACCAGCAGCCAGCAGAGCTGGCAGCAGATTCGGACAGTGAGGAGGTTGCGGAGGAACATGGGCCAGTCCTGGAGTCTGGGGAAGGCTCTGATAAGTGCTCTATGTTGGAGGCAGAGATGGGGCCAGGACCGTTTGACAGTTACCAGCTACCTTCAGAGATCAGTGGGGCAGAAGAACAGCTGGAGCCTGTTCCCAATATGTGCATGTGCAGAGCTGTCAGGAGAAGGGAACAGTTTAGGAACAAGGGTCAACTCAGTAGTAAAGGTACAGGTGGATGGTGAATGGCCCCTCTCATAGGGAATAAAGAGCAACAAAAGGGGAGTAGTGTTTGCAGGAGACAATTACGTCATTTTATTAGGGTGAAGATTTGTTTGTGACTCCTTGCCAAATATTTCCTTGTGCAACATTGCACTTGGAAGCTACTGTATCAGCCGGGCAACTCTCAAAGGCTGATAAGATCTGTGTTATAAATCACTCACAAAAATCACAAAAAAAGACTGTTTGCCAGGACTTTGCTGGATGTGAATGAGAGGAATTCACGTTAGCCTGATAAAAAGGGGTTTTGTAGGGACGAGGAATCTGCTTCATGATTTTGTGAAGCCTAGGTCAGAACACAGAAATTCTAGTCGTGATTGTGGCCATAACTCAAGGACTCTGTGTGAGTATGTGTGTCTGTGTGCATGTGTGTGTGTGTGTATGTGATTCTGTGCATGTGTTTGCGCACACAGATATCCCATTGTTCTCTCAAGCCACATGGAATGTCCGATCATATGGGATAATAGGCCTAAGTTTACATTTGCAATGCATTCTTATAAAGTGACATACAAAACTTCAAAGGGGCAGCATAGACCAACATCTCAAACAGAGAGTTACATTGGTTTTGTGGCTTACGATGGTTAGTTTTTGTACCTTGATTGTGTTTATATCCTTTACATAGTTGTTTTTTTTCCTTTTAGTAATAAACTGACTAGGAGCCACAAAATTTATGGATTGTGATTTTAGTACAGTTAGACCATGTGTCATTGATAGACTGGACTTTATCATAGATTTTATCTGTTATTTATTATTTTATACTAGAATTTTTAATTGTATATTTATTGAGTGTTTTTATTTGTTCTGGTCTCTGGTCTAGACAGACTCTGGTCTAGACTCTGGACTGTGATAAATAAAAAAGCAAAATTCTAAATTTTACATTGTTTTGAAATATCTTTTGCTGTTGGTTTTAAATTATGGTTTAATTGTTTTTATTCAACCAGAGTTGGAGATGGGAGGACCGTATAAAATCAGATAAATAAATGAAAGGAAAAAAAAAACTGATGAGGTCCATTCATTTTGTTTATTGTTTTCTGACTTGGCCTGTCTATAAACTCTATTTATTTGTTTGGTTTTATTTGCACATCTCTTTTGGATTTGGCAGCATTAAGCAATTGTGGGGCTTTAATGCCAGACAGCATCAAAAAACTGAAGGTTTTATACACACACACACACACACACACACACATATACATATACATGTACTCATTCATATTTCTGAGCCTGTAATTACCTCTCACAAATGAGACAGAAGTCTCACAAATCTCACCAGTTGCTTTGCCATTCTTTTTAAACCAAATGCAATTGTAGACAACTCCCTCTATTTTTTCCTATCTATTTTTATTCCTCTTTTTTCTCCCTTTTGGCAGCACTTGCATTAGCACCAACAGGGACATGGTTCACATGATACAAAATTAATTAGAAAATTCTGTTTTAATTACAAATATGCAATTACAGTTAAACAAATGAAGAGCTGGTTGTTTTTTTCCTTTTGGCAATGTTCCCGGTAGGCTGTGACACTTGCTTGGGGTAGATTGGGGAAAAAGTTTGCTTACCTAGCAAAACTATCAAAAGGGACAATCTGTCCCTCTCTGATGGGAGCTGGCAACCTGTTAAAACATATTTTGGTTGTTTATTCCTGTGAAGTTATTACAGAGTGAAAGAGTCAGAATATTACTTGCAGCATACTTGCTCTGGTTTACTTGTTAAGGCAAAATATAGAAGGATATTCCATTGAACAAGTCCAGTTGTCAGATTCTTTTGGTTTGGTTCAATTCTATACCACTTGATGCATGTAGCATCCAAGGGAATAATTGGAACTTAATAATATTTCCCATGTTTTGTTTAGATGTGGAAGGCTGTGGGTTCTATTATACTTTAATGCTTTGTACCCCTCACATGTATAACTCTCATAGTTGAACCAGATTTTTCAGTACCTAGGTGAGAAAATCTCAAAGAACCTTTGAGTTCTTCTAACAGAAAGAGAGAGAGAAAAAAATAGAGAAAGAGAGAGAAAGAGAAAAAGAAGAAAGAAGGGGGGAGGAGAGAAGACAGAGATAAAGAGACAGAGAAAAAGAAAGAGAAAGTGAGAGAAAGAAAAGAGAGAGAAAGAGAGAGAAAGAAAGAAGGAAGGAAGGAAAGAAAGAAAGAAAGAAAGAAAGAAAGAAAGAAAGAAAGAAAGAAAGAAAGAAAGAAAGAAAGAACATCTTATCACGTCCAAAATTGGCAGACTGAAGTGATTGTCTCATTTTGTTTGCTGGTATGGCTAACTTAGATTTTCAGAAAAAAACAACAGCAACAGCAACAGCAACAACAACAATAACAATAATAATAATAGAACATGTCCACTTTCTCCATGAAGCCATGCAGGAATGTATATTCCTCAGTTGTGTTTTAATTCTTTGGAGTTTTCCTAAAGCCAAGGTATCTCAAATATTTTCTTGCATAAATAGTATCCAATCACTTTATTGCCTTCTTCTGCATTTTTTCTAACACTTACATCTTTTTTTCAAGCTCTCCATGATATTCCAAACACTGATATATTACAGATTTCTATGAAAGCATTAGAGTACTGGTTGTTTTTGTTTCAGTCAGGGGTCAGATTCAAATTTCTTAACAACTGGTTCTGTGGGTGTGGCCTAATTTGTGGGTGTGGCTTGGTGGTCATGTGACTGGGTGGCGTGGTTGCTGACTGGGCATGGCTTAGTGGTATGTATGTAAATATTGTAAATATTTATGTAAATATTGATTTTTTAATTTTACTTTTACCCAAAATCAGGAAAAGCAGGCCGGCACATTGAGTAGCTTGCAGAATCACAGGGTCACTCAGAGATCTACCTTTCCGCAATCTGCTGCCTGAGTCTGCACTAAAAAATAGAAGTTTCAGTCCTAAAAAGGTTCAGCTCTGCTCTCAGGCCACTTCTCCCACCCCACCCCCCAAAAAACCCTGATTACTACCCCTGACTGGGCCTCAGGGAAGGCTCTTGGTCAAAAACGAAGCAATACAACAGCAATTTAGATTAGCTAGAAAGCAAGAAATCCAATGAGTTCTTGCTTTCTAGCTAATCTAACTTGCATGGCACAGCTGATAGTCAGAACAGCTGATCATCAGGAAAAAAAGCAACTTATCAAAAATTAAGTGAAGGCACAAGTCAGGGGCCAGCCAGTGGTATGATTTGCCAGTTCTCTGAACTGCACAGAATCATAACAACTGGTTCTATAGAACTGGTCCGAACTGGTAGAATCCCACCCCTGGTTTCAGTCCTTATGAGTTCTATCACGGAATTCCTGCAAATTCTGGTATTAGTCTCTGTATAACACTCCAGAAATAAAATAAATATTCTTGAAGATCAGCTAATCTGACTGCACATTTTCCTCATCATGATGGATTATGATAAATTATAGTATAATTCTGTACCTCTGTGGCTTATTAATATATTAATGCAAGGGAATTAATGTACCTATTTATGTCTCACAGATTTATTTAGGCCCAAAACAAATGATGAACATTTTACATGTCCAGGTTCTCTGCTCTACAGAGATCGATTTCAAGAGGGCTATTCAGCCAAAAAAAAGAGCCTGAAGCAATTTGCAAATTGTAATCAGAAGCCTGCCGATATATGAGAACTGTTTCCATATTTCTTATTCAATGAATTGAAAATTTATAAATGTTTTAAGTGGATGTGGTTCCTGATGGATTGAGTGAATTAGAGAAAAATAAAGGGAGAAAAATCAGAATTAATTTTAAATATTTGTCTCTGAGGGTGTTCATTTTTTAAGCTTGTGGGTTGGTTTTGAAGATGGTATTCAGCAAGTTCTGACCAGTTCTGAAGAACTGGTAGTGGAAATTTTGAGTAGTTCAGAGAACTGGCAAATACCACCTCTAACTGGCTCCACCCCCATCTATTTTCTGCCTCCTGAGTTCTAGATGATCTACTTTTGTTGCCCTGCACAGGAGAAAGGAGCTGGAAAACAGGTTAGTAGGGTGGGGAGGGGTTGGAGATTTTTCAGTATCCTTCCCCTGCCACACCCACTGAGCCACACACACCAAACAAACCAAGCAAACCAAGCAAACCAAGCCACACCCACAGAACTGGTCATAATATTTTTTGAATCTCACCACTGGTTGGTTTCCAAACATTTTGTTACGAGGCTAGGTGACATCTTCATTAGAGTTTAGAGGATATTGGTGTGTGTTCTGCTGTTTATAAGGACTTTGTGTGGTCAGTGTCTGTATCCCATGTAATGCAGCCAAAGAAATCAGAACTCGGAGGCAGGCACATCCCTCAAAGAACATGTTTATTGGATACATCTTATTGACATGGCGAGTGAAAACCAACTCTGAAGTTTCCCACATTACTAGCATAATTAAAAGAGCAACTGTTTCCTTCCTCAAGTGTCTTTAATCACATTGTCCAATTAAAAGAGTTGGCAGGTTTCCCAGTCACTCCTCTCCTCCTTCAACTGCCACCTGTTGGGATGACCTTGGTTCCCATTGGAAGGGGAGTTTTGTCTGGGAGATAGTCTACTTACCCCTCCTCCTGCAGTACGTGGCAACTATGAAGCAGCAAAAGATGGCTTCATCCAGGTTTGATTCAGAGTTGACAGTCAGTGGGTCTTGTAATGGATCAGGTGTAGTGGGTGTGTCATGGGAGGGTCTTGTAATGGGTCTTGTGATGACCACACATAGCCCTTATAAACATAAGAACACTAACACACCCTCAACTCCATTGAAGATATTACCTAGCCTGGTAATGAAACATCTGGAAACTAACCCACAAGCTTGGAGAATGAACCTGAGCTACAGGTATTTGACCCTATTGCAAATTTGTTCCTGAGTTTGAGCAAGCTGAGGATTTAAGAAATATTTTGTAGATGTCTAGTGGAAATGTCCAGCACTGTCTTAAATTCCAAGGTCTTGTTAATTCTGGACAATCTAGAACTGAGCTGCCTGATGTCTGATCCAAGCACTGTACATAAAATTGTCTGTTACAACATATTAGCTGTCAATGACTTCTTCAGCCTCCATCACTACAATACACAGGCAAACAACCAATACAAACTCAAGGTAAATTGATACAAACTCAATTGCAGAAAATATAACTTCAGCAATAGAATGGTCAATGCCTGGAATGCTCTACCCAACTCTGTTGTTACAGCTTCCACCCCTCACAGTTTTAATCTCAAACTGTCTCCCATGGACTTCACTCCATTTCTAAGATGTCCTTAAGGGAGGTGGGCATAAGTGCAGCATGCATAAGTGCAGTGTGATTGATTGATTGATTGATTTCCAGCACACATGACTGAAACTGTAGATTTTACAAAGATAGGTGAGCTCAGCCTTTTGCTTTCCAGTGCCAACTTTTTCTATATTAGGAGGAAGGGCCTCCTAACATAGAAGGTGGCAGGTAGAAACCATCATTAGAGGTCCTGATGACTATAGGTTCTGAAATTTTCCTCATGTTCAAGTTTATAGAATAGAAGCTGTAAATAAGTTCTGCAGAAGATCTTAACAGCTATGCAGAGACAGACTATTCTGGATCCTGTCAAAGAACTCCAACTCTAAGGATCCTGAAGAAGAACTTTCTCTGCTACAATGCTTGCCCTTTGGGATATGTTACTCTCTAAGGTCAGATCTACTCCCATTTGGAAAGAGTTAATGGCAAAAAGAATCCAGGTTGCCAAAGAACATGGTAGCTGTACACCATCAAAGCTGACACCAGCCAAAGCACAGAAGAATTTAAAGAAGCAGTGCAATATCAGAAGATGTGGAAAGACATGGCCCATAGAATTGCCAAGAGTTACACAACTGAATTGTTAACATCATCATTATTGCTGTAAGCTGCCTAGAATAGCCCCCGTGGTGAGATAGGCAGCAAATACATTTAATAAACATAGAATAATAGATTTGGAAGGGACTTTGGAGGTCTTCTAGTGCAATCCCTTGCTTGAGCAGGAGACCCTATACCAAGGGTATCAAACTCAAGATGCGCAGGATGGATCTGGTCCACAGGGTGCTTAGATCTGGCCCAGGAGTCCACCATGGAAACAATGAAGGACTGGCCCGCAGTTCCTCTGCCAGCGAAAACAGAACTGGGGACGGCTGCTGCAGAGGGTTGCAAGATGCTGTTGCAGCCAAAAACAGAGCTTGGGAGCATGTTTTCACTGGCAGAGTGCTTGTTCCACCACAGGCGCTCCTGACATGAGTGATGTTGAGCTGACTATGCCCACCCTGGCCACCCCACCCCCACCTCCCTGAGGTCAAACCTAGCCCTGATGCTGCCCTCCATGCAGAGATGGTATTCAGCAGGTTCTGACCAGTTCTGGAGAACCAGTAGAAAATTTTTTGAGTAATTTGGAGAATCTTTGACTGGTCCCGCCCATCTATTCTCTGCCTCCTGAGTCCCAGCTGATTGGCTGGGTCTTCTTTGCTTGCCCTGCACAGGAGAAGGGAGCTGGAAAGCAGAGTGGTGGGAATGGGGAGGGAATGGGGATTTTGCAATCACCTTCCCCCAGGAGTGGGGAGGGAATGGAGATTTTGCAGTAATCTTCCCCTGCCATGCCCACCAAGCCATGCCCATCAATCCACACCCACAGAACTGGTAGTAAAAAAATTTGAATACCACCACTGACTCCATGAAATCAACTTTGACATCCCTGCCTGATACCATTTCAAATAAATGGTTGTCGAGTCTTATTTTGAAAGTCTCCACTAACGACCCATCCACAACTTCTAAAGGCAGGCTTGATTGTTTGATTGATCTCACTGTTATGAAATTTCTCTTTAGTACAGGTTCCTTCTCTTCTTTGTTAGTTTCCATCCATTGTTTATTGTCTTGCTTTTTGGTGCTTTGGAAATAGTTTGACTCCCTCATCTTTGTAGGAACCTCTCAAATATTGGAATGGTACTATATTCCTCTCCCCAGTCCTTTTCATTAGACTAGTTATACCCAATTCCTGTAATTGTTCTTCATATGTTTTAGTCTCCAGCCCTCTAATCATTCTTGTTGCACTTCTGTGCACTCTTTCTGGAAGTATCTTTTTTTATATTGTGGCAACTAGAACTGGATGCACTATTCCAATTGTAGTTTTACTAAGGCTTTGTAAAGCAGTACTAGAACTTCATGTGATCTTGATTCTACTTTTTTATTAATGAAGCCTAGGATTGCTTTGGGCATTTTGGGGCTGTTGCCGCAAATAAAATTTTCTGATCTCCTAAATCATAGTGTGGGTACTCCTGCACTGATAAAGTAAGAAGTTATTATTTCATTTACCTAATTTGATTCATTTCCGGTTCATCAAAACTGCAGAGGAGATTTCTAAAAGCTTTATAAAAAAGGGAAGCAGGAGAATGTTTAGGCATCCATGACAAACCGCCCGCATCTTAGACATTTAGGAAAGAAAAAAACTTGACTCCATTTGGTTGAAGTGATAGGCTCTTTTACTAAAGTGAAATGATTGCAGTGAAAGTAAAGTTAGATCTGAATATTCCCATGCAAAGATTACACATTTTCCGCTTTCCCTGGCCCCTTTCCCTTGACCAATCCATCAGTGTCCAATAAGATGCCTTTATGATTATTTGGGAACAGCTTGGAGCTTGGTGACTCTCAATGCAGTTTCACATTTGATTCCCAGGACAGGTGTCCTTGAAGGCTGGTTTATTCAGATTTAACACCTCTAGTTCTTTAAAAAAAAATATTTTATTGAACAAAATAATTAAAAACATTGAACATAGTGAAGTCGGTTTGACATAACTTTTGGTCTGTATCGCATAAATATATATTTTCCTATATGCAATTATTCAAATATATACATATATACATTTGTTCACTCATAAATTATATTTCCAACATCATTGGTCCTCTTTTCATCTCACACATTCATTTACCCTCTCAGCAACTCCTTTCCCAACTTAAGACCTTCCTTTCTGCTCCCACCAGTGATAGAATCTATCCCAAATTGCGTAATATGCCGACTCATCTTTATTTTTTATTTCTAAAGTTAGCTTGTCCATTTCAGCACATATCAAGATTTCGTTGATTACTTTGTCTTCACTCGGTATGTCTGTCTCTTTCCAATTCTAGGCAAATGCTATCCTTGCCGCAGTAATAATATGTATAATCAAATATAGCTCATCCTTATTATATTTTTTGGACATCATTCCTAATAGAAAGCATTCTGGTACATGAGCTAATTTAAAGCCCAACATTTCCTCCAGCCACTTCCCCGTTCTGACACCACTGTCGATGTGTCTCCCCTCCCACCATTTATGTCTTCTCACTCCCAGGCCCACATGTTACTACCCCAAATTCCTCCCCCCTCCCTTGCAGTTTATGGCAGAATCAGTGGTAGGATTCAAATAATTTAACAACTGGTTCTCTGTTCTAATGGTTTCTTCCAACAACCAGTTCACCAAGCTGCTCAGAAAGTTAACAACTGGTTCTTCGAAAGTGGTGTGAACTGGCTGAATCCCACCATTGGGCAGGATGCTAGCAAAGCACATAAGCTGGAGATGGCAGACCTGATATTTCATTTGAACTAGAGACCAGCGCAGAATTCCATTGAAACTGCAATTGATTTATTTCAAAACTAGAGGTGAAAGATCTACCTACCGTGTGTGGGGATACAATTCCATAATGGAGACCTATGCCAAATGCAATTTACATTTAATGAATATAGCAAACAGTTTGATTGCGTTATGGCCAGTGTGTGTTAATGAGGTTAGGAGGGTGAGATAATGGAGCAAATACAGTGCTTTTTATTGAGTTGAATAAAGGAGCTTAAGAATGTGTCTTGTAACTAAGTGTTACCAAATGTCCTTGCATCTCCCCTCTCTGAAACATTCTTTGTGTCTAATGTTTTATGACAGAGTGAAGAACTTATTTTTTTTCCTTGGTAAAATGCCTATAGAGAGAAGGGGTGATTTACTTGCTTGTCCTAAAGTCATATTTTTCTCCTTCGGGGAGTAGGTATTTAATAGCACACACGGGAGAAGTATCATTTGCAAAATTAGGGTTAAAAGGTCTACCTCAGAGAAATGCTGAGAACAAAGACAGAGACTAGGAAAATTTGAATTTTAAAAAGCTTTCTCAAAAATGCATTAAAATTAAAATTGAAAAGAGCCCATGTGGTACCAGCTCATTAGGTAATTTGGGGCCAGCTACTCTCTTGCTGCCAACCTATTTTGCAGATTTATTCCAAAGGGGAAATGGGGAAAGAAACATTATGCATTGATCTTGGGCTCCTGAAGGCAAAAATATATATGGGATATAACTATAACAAACAAACAAAGCATGGTTGATGGAATTGGGTATGTCTTCTTAAATGGAAAGAAGGACTATGGGTGATATGATAGCAGTGTTCCAAGATCTCAGGGGCTGCTACAAAGAAGTGGGGGGGGGGGAAGGTGTCAACCTNAGATCTCAGGGGCTGCTACAAAGAAGTGGGGGGGGGGGAAGGTGTCAACCTATTTTCCAAAGGACTAAAGGCAGGACAAGGAACAACAGATGGATAACAATCAAGGAGAGAACCAACCAAGAACTAAGAAAAAATTTCCTGTTAGTTAAAAAATAAACCAGTGGAATAATTTGGCCTGCAGAAGCTGTGGGTATTCCAACACTGGAGGTTTTTAAGAAAAGATTGGACAACCATTTGTCCGAAATGTTGTACTATAGGGTTTCCTTCCTGAGCAGGGATTAGTCTAGAAGACCTCAAAGATCCCTTCCAACTCTTTTTTTTCCTGTAAAATACCATTTGTATTCATCAGAATGGCATGCCAAAACTCTATAGGCTAACAAAACAATTTTTTACCCTGATTTAAAACAACAACAACAAAAAATAATTGGGGTTTGGGATAGGAATTATAAAAGGAGAACAGATTAGATTTATACCAATCAGCTCTAATCTAGAGTTTGCTCAATGTGAAATATAGGAACTGAGACATGCAATGGAGATTATTTGTTTATTTATTTGTTTTAATGTATTTATTTCTTTTATATTTTTATTTTCTAAAATATATTTATTTTACCCATTATCATGTATCCTGCCTTTATTACTTTTACAAATCTTATTTTTTATTAATTTTATTTATTTTGTCAATTGCTTACAAGATAATAGGTATAAGTAAATACATAGTTATAAATACATGAAATGGGTACATATAAGAAAAATAAAAGAAACAATAGGACAGGGATGGTAGGCACACTACTGTGCTTATGCATGCTCCCTACAGATCTCTTTGGAAAGGGATGAGGTCAGTAGTAGACAGTCTAAGGTTAAAGTTTTTGGGGTTTGGGGAAGAAACCACAGAGTCAGGTAGAGTATTCCAGACATTGATCACTCTGTTGCTGAAGTCGTATTTCCTGCAGTCAAGTTTGGTGCAGTTAATCTTGAGTTTGTATCTATTGTGTGCTCTTGTGTTGTTATGGTTGAAGCTGAAGTATTCACTAACAGGTAAGTCATTGCAATGTATGATTTTATATACCACACTTAGATCAGATCTACAACGGCATAATTCAAGGTTTTCTAGGTCTAGAATTTCAAGTCTGGTGGCATAAGGTATTCTACAATGAGTAGAGGAATGGAGAACTCTTCTTGTGAAATATTTCTGGACTTTCTTAACTGTGTTAATATCAAATATGTAATATCTGATTCCAGACTGATGAGCTGTATGAGCTCAAGATGGCAAACATATCTAACACACCTTCCTCCTTCTATTTTCCCTACAACAACTCTATAAGATGAGTTGGGATGAGAGATTGTGACTGGTCCAAAGTCATCCAGATAGCTTTCATGCCTAAAACAGGACTAGAACTCTCTGTTTCCTGGTCATTGGCCCAAAGTGATCCAGCCAGTTTTCATGCCTCAGGTGGGATTGGTATTCACCATCTCCTGGAGATTGGCCCAAAGTCACTCAGCTGGCTTTCATGGCTAAGGCAGGATTTGAACTCATTATCTCCTGGTTTCTAGCTTGATGCCTTAAACATTACATTAGGTGGATTCTATTCCACAAAAATGGTCCATAATGTTTCTTGAAAGCTCACTTAGCATAAACACTGACCTTTTTTTGATTCACTTCTGAGGTTCTGCATCCTGTTTTTACTAATTTTACTAATTGTACTAATGAATAAGAATTCTATTCCTGCCAAATTTTACTTTGTCTCCCAGTGCTAATTAGTTGGGCTGCTTTCAAAACCTTGGTTGTGCTTGTCTTTTAAGGAAGGGAAGGATATACCTACAGCTTTATCCCAGTGGCCACAACTTTGTTCCTGCATAATTATCACTTTCAAATACACTCGCCATTCCTGCTGCAAGCCATTCGTTCAAATTACTTCATCCATCCTCTTGTTTGTGTTCTGTATTCTTGTTTGTTTTAGTCATGGACAGTTATTTGGCACCACTAATTTGACCAATCAGAATCACAGTATTTTCATATTCTCAGCCTTACTAATCACCACTGTTTTCAAGTACTTTCTTCCCTCCTGAGGTCTGTTAAAGGAAAAACTGGAACAAGTTGGTTTTCCAACTCTCTTATAGCACGTGAGTTGGTTTGTGTTTATTTTCTGCTGGTGGTGCTGGTCTCTTTCCAAAATGCGAAATGAAGACTTGGTTTTTAAACACAAGGTTCAGAAATGCAGATTTATCAAGCTTACAAGCTTTGGATCTCTTCCTACTTGAACGTTGCTTCTCCCCATATTGTCTACGCTGAATATAAAACAAGATTATTCATATGTGTAGTCAATACTGACCCAGAAGTCCAGTAACCATATACACAGATCTTTAATTCTAGCTATTCACTAAAATTATATCCAATGTTTTCTCAGAAGTGCAAGGTAGTATGCACCATAACCTACCTCCATTTTAAACTCCGCAATAACCTTGTGAAATACATTGGGTTTTGTATAGAGCAGTGGTATCAAACTCAAGTCATCATATCATCATCAATTTTTCCCCTTCATTAAACTGGGGGTGGGCATGGCCAGCATGTGATGCATCCAGCCCTCAGGCCATGAGTTTGACACCCCCGATATAGAGAATAACTAGTCTAAAGAAAAACTTCTTAATTTCACAGCACATAAACAGACTTAACCATAGTTTCATCTCGGAAACTGCAAGTATCCTAGACCAAACTAAATTTCAAAAACAACAAAGATTTCCTGGAAGCCTGATATTCAGACAAAGGAACCATCAATAGGCACATAGAGATAAACTACATTTAGATACCATTTAAGAGAGAGAAAATAAAAAAGACAAAAACACTCCCTATCAACAATCAAAACCCAGAGAAGCAGAGATTAACACCAAAATTAATACTAGTCCAACAATCAAGCAGGAAACAATATGCTAGTCCAAGGAACTACCAACTCAGACAAATATGTTCTGTTCTGTCCTCACCAGACATCAGTCTGTGTGCAGCTAAACTCACCTATCCTCCAATAAAACAGCCCATATGAGTAGATCTGAATGCTTTATTGAAACAACAGGATATGGTGAAAATGGGAATACATACAATGAGAACCAAGTACAATATAGGAAGTATTGATTTACTGCTGACCATAACAATTAATAATTACAAATAATTTAAATCTCACCAGTGATGCTCTATGTGTGGGATGTGGGTTTGTCCTTGGATAACCATCTGCCACCAATTAAGATTCTTCTTTGTGCTTCTGCCTTCTCCAAATGCTAAAGGAAATGGAGCCTGGCTTCCCAGCATGCACTTGTTTTGAGAGTGCAGGTTGATGGGTAATAGGATGGGGTCAGCTTCAAACAATATAATTGGTATTTGTCTTCATAGACATCAAACGAACAAGCTAACAGTAAAACAAACTAGCCCAATCAAGGAACCAGCAAGATCACTTCAATCAACACAGACAAGACAAGCCACTAGGATATAAAATGAGCATAAACCCCACCCTCTTCTAGAATTGAAGTGGTCACCTATTTGGGTAATGAAACATCTGCAAGAAAACAGCCAAGATCAAAGACCACTAGTCTAAAGAACTTCCAGGTCAAAAGGTGTATCTCTAAAAAAAGACAAACATTTTACCCACTGTGCCACACAGGCTCTCAAAGTGGGTCCCTTCCTTTGATGAAAGTACTCTTATGGGTTGTTTTGACTTTATGTTAATTTCCTCACAATTATAATCAATATTTACAATTATAAATGTATGTCAACCATTTTTGTAAAGAAAGAATGTTATATCTTAGTCTTTCAGCTCAAATGTCAGGGGTGATGTGATCAACCTTTGCACTCCAAGGGAAGAGGATATCTTTGTGTGTTACACGTGAGCAACAGACATGAACAGGCTACCCTGTAGATTGTTCCATTCAATAAGAAAAAAACTATTTTGTTCTATCAGCAGAATAAAAATTCTGTCATTTTACTTCAAATCCTTTTAAAAGGCTAAAAAAAGATTTCTACTCTGTACAAACCACAATCTAGGCCATTCTTCTCTTCCCTTAGTTGCCTTCTGTAATTGTACCTTATTAAAATAATAGTAGTAACCTGTTCTCAGTCAGAGAAATATTTTCACCAAGACATTGAACAATTCAGATTTCCATTCTTGCTATCAGGTCTGAACCAACCTGGGTCTAGGACAATCGCTACAGCCAATTCCCATGGCCATCTTGCCATGGCCATTTTGCCACAGCCAACTCACCATGGGATTACTTGCCGTGGACTATTCCACATTGAATAACTCAGGGAAATAAATGTTATCCATTGCTTCATTGGCATTGTTTCCATTGCCAAAAATGGAAATAATGTTGAAGAAACAATGGTAGATAACATTGATTGTTATCCTACACAGAATTGTCCATGGCAAGTTGCTCCATGATGAGATGGCCATGATGAATTTGCTGCAGTGAATTGTACCATTCCCTCCCTCCCTCTCTCCTTCCCTCCCTTCTTCCTCTTTTTTCCTTTTGTCATTTTCTTTTTATCCAGAAATATGCGACAGTCCACAAAATGTGTGCTATATGCTAAATCATATTTAAACTAATACACATTGTATAGTGCTGTATTAATATCTTCAAGTCTTTAAAAAGATGTCAGATTGTGCATCTATACCCCACTCAGTATTTACTGGTCCCATTATCCTGACCATGGATCACAGATAATTCTCTGAAATGTATGTCAACCATCTACTAACATCAGCAAAAGCTAGTTTCCTATTGATCCTAAATGGATCTTCTTTCTTTCAAGCCAAGAAAATCCATGGATCTCGGACATTATCTGCCAAATCCAGAAATTCCCTGTAGGTCATTTGCAGGTCTCTCTTCTTTTTAATCATGGATGTGGATTCCATCTTCACAAATGCTGCCACCATTGTGTTAAATGTAAAGGCAATAATAATCTGGTTCTGCTGAAAATTTTGTTTTTGTGTATTTCCCTCTTTTTTTTTAACTGGGATGCTGTCTTTGTAAAGACTATTCTGTTATCCTATCTTACACAAAGAAATAAACAATATTTATGCTAATCTATTTGTACAAAAATCACACAAGATATCTGCCTTGGACATTAAAAAAACTTCTGAAACTGTTGGAACATTGCTAGGACATCATATGGCCTCCTTTGAAAAGGGTTTTAAGATATCTCTTTCTGTACAAATACGACCTTGTTAATTTATGTTCAGCTCAAATGTTGGGTTCTTGGATGTCTTCATCAACATCTGATTTCTCTGATACTGTTTTCTTTCTTTCTTTCTTTCTTTTTTTCTTTCTCTCTCTCTCTCTCTCTCTCTTTCTTTTTCTTTTTCTTTTTCTCTCTTTTTCTTCCTTTCTTCCTTCTCTCTTTCTCTCTCTTTCTTTTTCTTTCCTTCTTTTTCTCTTTTTCTTTCTTTCTCTTTCTCTTTCTCTTTCTTTCTCTTTCTTTCTATCTCCATTTCTTTTATTTCTCTTTTCTCTTTCTTTCTTTCTTCTTGAAAAAAAGAAGGAGAGAAAAAGATGCAGATACTGCTCCTACTAATGGTTACTTAGCCTGATATCAGTTTATCTTTTTGGAAGTTCACTTTCTTCACAAACTCCAACCCCACCCAACCCGCCACACCCAGAATTTGCCCATTGCCTGTCAAAATTCAGATTTTTAAGTATTCTCTGTTTAATAAGTCCTTTTCTTCTCCTCCACAAAGTGAGTACCTCACTGTTATTTTGCGCACAGCATTCAGCCCAGACATGTGAGATGAAAGGATACTGAGGCAATGTTGCCTTAGCAACGGGGAGAAGATGAAACATTTTTAAGCCTCTTTTACCTTTTTGAGATCTTCCTTTCCATTTTAAGGCCGACTACCTTGAAAGAGGCACCTAAATATTACTGTCTGAAATATCTAAAATGGCTATTCAAAAAGTACATTCTCCAGAAGTGTTAGACACAATGGACTCCAGAAGTGTTAGACACAATGGGCACACAAAATAAATTAATATAGTCAAAATAAGCATGTAATTTCTCTCCTGCCCACTTATTTATATTACTTTTTCACTACGTTGCTAGATAAATTGTTCTGGAAGAGATGTCTAGAGGCTGGAGTTTGAAAGGTGGCTTCCCATGATTGAGATTACCTTCAAAAACTTAGGTAGAGACATCAAAGTGCTGGGATCAGATCACAAAACTAAATTCCATTTCCAATAAATGCAATTCAGTGTAATAGATTAGATAGATTTAACACAAACTGTATAATTAATTCCCCTGTAGTGATATTGGTTTTTCCTTCTTGTGATGTATACACCCACACAAATGTGTGTGTGGGGGGATGTACAGGGCTGACTTTTTGAGAAGATCAAGGAATCAAATTTAAAAGTTTCTTTTTTTTAAAAAAATGTTTTATTAGGCTTTTTCAAATTTTACAAATCTTATTCTCATTTTTAACAATACTGTGACATCATTATTACTTATACAAATCACCATACATTTATAATCATTAAATGATTTTCTTATCTTATTTCTTATTCCTGTTGTTCAAACCATTTGTACCAATTGTCCCAGATCACAAAGTATTTCTTTATCATTTAGCTCTAGAGTGAGTTTATCCATTTCAGCATATTTTAAAATATTTTGGATTACTAATTCCTCTAGTGGCATATTGTCTTGTTTCCAACATTGTGCAAATACAATCCTCATTGCTATTATTATGTGTAACATAATAGTCCTTTTTACTCCATGTCCCTTTTATTATTCCCAAAAGGAACAGTTCAGGTTTAAACTCCATCTGGCATTCCGCTATTTCTTGCAACCAACTCCATATTTTAACCCAGTATCTTTGGGGTTCCAGGCATAGACACCACAGAAAGTAAAATCTAAAAGCTTCAAAGGTCGTACAAGATAATGACTTTGTATATTTTTAAACCTTTGCTTTAAAAAGAATCCATCTTGAACAGACTTGAAATACCTATAGTAGCACCATGATAACAACTGAGTGGTGGAATCTGGGGCTGAATTGAATTGAAGAGTGAAACAGCTGAGTAGCCTTGAGTCCCTTGTGGGAAAAAAAGACACTGAAGGGAGATCCTTCCTGAAACTTTACAGTATTTATATAGTAGTTATGCAGTTTGTGCTTTAGCTTGGCAAGATACCTGTCTATAGGCAAACAAAAATAAACATAACCCCCTGATCGGTTCATCGGTCATTTCTAGTTCTTGCATCTTACAAGTTGATACATTCTATCAGCCAGAAGAATTCTACACATAGACTAAATTGGACTTGCCCATGGTGGAATAAATAAATCCCTTCCAATTCTATGAATCTTTGTTTTATGCATTGCTTCAGTGCAAAAGAAAACATCTATTCTGAAGTAGATCCATTCAGGATTTGTTTTCTAAGTTTCTAACTGAGCTCAAATGGAATCAGTTGACTGGCTTGCAAACTTTTTCTTCTTTTTATTTCACAAAGAAACTCACACGTAATCATGCCGTGTAGATAATGGTCTTGTACTTAAATTTGTTAAGTGCTTCAGAAGTAAGAAATCCTTATACATAGCTGCTATGAAAACTCTACAACAGATCATTCAACATGATGCTTTGGCAGCGACTCACTCTTGTTAAACAGTATTTTAAAGATTTGCATTTTACCTTTGATTGTATAATAAAGTTTATGTAGAATTTTAAATTAAATTGTATTATTTTTGATAAATAATTCTATTTATTAGTCTTCTGAGTACTTGCAACAGAGGAAATAGGGCAATGTTTCTGAAACTCTGTAGTATTGAGATCCTGTAAAAGAATAAATATGTGCAAAAGTTCCCTGACCGCAAGAATGAAGATAATTATTTCGTGGGTGGTTTATTTTAGTAATTATTTTATTTATAAAATTTATTTGCTGCACATGTCCTACCCAACAACTCTGGGTATCAAATAAGAGTGTTAAGATAGAGCAGGAAATAAATAAATTGGCAACCTTATAATTATATTATTATAATTGTAATCCGTATGTCAGGAGTTCTTAAATACTTTAGGTACACATAAGTAGTCTTGCACAGATGCACCCAGAAGAAAAGTAAAGTTGATCTCTGATGATATTCCTGCATTGTGTGTGCAAGCCTGATTGGCACCAGATAAATTAGCATTGGAGCATTTTTGGACACATAACGATTCTAGGCTATGTCCTCTCTTATTTCCTCCCCCAGGCTCTGCCTGTTCTTCTCTTACAAGGATGCCACACTCTGTGAATTGATCCCTCTGTCTGGATCAGAACAAACAGTTTAGCTAGCAAAAATATACTGAATAGAATATAGAATAGAATAGAATAGAATAAAATAGAATAGAACAGAATAGAACAGAATAGAACAGAATAGAATAGAATTTTTTATTGGCCAAGTGTGATTGGACACACAAGGAATTTGTCTTGGTGCATATGCTCTCAGTGTACATAAAAGAAAGATACATTCATCAAGAGTCAAGAATCATAAGGTACAATACTTAATAATAGTCATAGGGTACAATAAGAAATCAAATCATACTTATATGTATGTGGCAAAATTGGACAAAAAGCAGGGAGACAGAGAAAGAGGGAGGGAGAGAGAGAGAGGGAGGGAGGGAGGAAGAGAGATGCATACACTCATGAACAAGAAATAATTTACATTTTTGGTATCTTTCAAAAGAAAAAATATTGTGGGGACTTAGCAAATAACAGCACAGGTTAAAAAAAAGGAGCGATTGTGAGCTTAGGGTGTTGTTTTCATACTGAACACATCTGAAAATGACCAGTTAAACATTGAAAATGTCCTTGACCAACATATCTAGTAAAGTTACTTTTTTTCCCTTCTTAATCATTGGTTTGTGTATGTTTGTTCTCTTTCTTCTAGCTGAGCTATATGGATGATTTTTTAAAAAAAACAGTTTTTCTCCTTGAGACAGAGATCTAATAGTTCTGAAGAGAATGTAAATGATACTAATACTGCATTGAATGAATGAAACTTTGGAAACTATTTTTTAACTAGGCTTATATTTATTCTAAGGGGGTGCAGTGGCTCAGCAGTTAAAGACGCTGATCTTGTCAGCTGGAGAGCTGACAATTCTGATTCGAGACCTCTGCATAATGTGGTGAACTCCAGTTCTTGCCTCCCAGCTCCTATCTATTTAGCAGTTCGAAAACATGCAAATGTGAATAGATTAACAGGTATCACCGGTGGGAAGGTAACAGCATTCCATGCGCTTTCAGCATATAGCCCAAGCTGGACATGTGACCATTCAGACAATGATGGCTGCCTCGGCCAAGAAATAGAGGTGAGCATCATGCCCTAGAGTTGGACAACTGAGCCGGGAAATCTTTTCCTTTACATTTCTGCTATCTAATGTCTAATGTCCATCTCTGCCTTTGTTAACCTACAAATGCAAAAAACCAATTTTCCCTTCTTTCCTGCAGGATGTCCTGAACAGTTTTATCCTTGACTCTTTTGGAATCTGCTTTAATAAATCTCTTTATGAAGAATATTTCTGCCTTCGCTGAGATATATTTGGTTAGAATAGATGTATCTGCAATTCACAAATTAATAAAATATTAATTTTTGTTGTTGTTTTTTTCTTGTGAAAAAAACCTGATAAATGTCTCAAAAGGACTGAAGATCAGAATAATGATTTTTTTTCTCTGTGATTTTATATACTCTTTTGACAATGGTCTTGATTTGTGTTATTTCATTGTTATGGGTTTGCTCGTATAATAGAGGTAACCGAAGCATTTGAAGTAAAAACCAAGTGGTTACTATTTATTTTTATTTATTTATTTATTTTATTTGGTTTGTCAATTGCTTTCAAGAGAATACAAATTTCCTGATAGTGAGAACAATTAACCAGTGGAACAACTTGACTCCAGAAGTCAAGTTAAGAAGAGATTGGATATCTCAACATCGGGCAGATGGAATGTTCAGTTTTCCAGGAAAGATAGATCTGCTTTTGAAACCAGTTTCTGACTCATTTCATGGCAGTCTGTTTCCAATTCCTGAACCTCCAAAAGAAATCTAAGTACCACAAGGTATCCCCCCACCCCAATTTAGATCATTCATCTGACTGGTAATTCTCGAGGATTCACTGAATTTACAAGCAGACTACTCACTTGAACGAAAGATTAAGCATACGGCTATGATATTATAAGCCTGGACTCCAGACTGAATTTATGTCATGACCGTTGGTTACAGAAATGAAACAGTTAGCACAAAGGTGCTTTTCCCAAAGGCAACTGGATTTTCTTTTCTTTTCTTTTTCCTTAGAGATGTTTTGCTCATCATCCACTGTAAATTCTGACTGAATATGGAAAATGGAAGGATTTATATTCCTTCTAGTCATCTGGTCAATAACTTCAAGAGTCATTGAGGCCACTAAAAGGTTTATCTGTGTCTTCAGGGTCACCTGAATATTGAAAATGGGTGTGGAGCCTTCTGGGAACTGGTGAAAGATCTGTGTTATAAATGAGAGATAGATGACGACTTAGTTGCCGGAGCTTCATCACTGGAAGCTTTCAAGAAGAGATTGGCCTGCCATTTGTCAGAGATGGTGTGGATTCTCGCTTGGTCTCTTTCAACTCTGTTCATCTGTAGATATCATATCCCTCCCCCTCTGTTGAATCCTTCCATTCTTCACCATTCAGTCACAACTGAAGAACCTTTTTGGAAGAAAAGCAAAACATCTTCAAGGGATAAAAACCAAGAAAATCCAGTTGCCTTTTGAAAACCATGACTTGAATGATTAAGAATCTCCACAGAGAGACAACCATGATCATCATGACCTGGATCTATCATTATCTATTATCATCATCTATGACCTGAATGACTGAGAGTCTCTATAGACAAACTGTTAGCATTATTACAGCTTTACAGCAAGCTGCATTTCACTGAATCAGATTTAATAGATTAGCTAAAACTGAGTGGTTTTTATAGACCTCTGTAAAATATATGTCTGGTTTTACAAGATGTATGTGCCGTACTCACGCAAGCCTAATAAGCCGATATCAAAGAAACTGTATTTGGGTAATGGGTAAATCAGAAAGGTGAGCAATTTTTTTTGCTTTCCTAGATTATCAGATCCTTCAGACTGCCAAATCCTACACCCTCAAACAAGGTTTTTTTTTTTTTTAAAGGAAATTAAAATTTAACCAGGCTGTTCAAATGACAAGTCTGCAAGAGAACCAATCAGCTGCTCAGAATTTAAATATAGCTCCGAATGAATAACCAATCACACAACAAACTGACCACACTGGGACACAAGACATTTATAAGCTAAGGAGAATAGGATAAGAACATCCTGCTGATCAGTGGTAGTATCCATTTATTTTACTACTGGTTCTGTGGTCGTGGCTTGCTGGGAATGACAGGGGAGGGATACTGCAAAATCTCTATTTCCACCCCATTCCAGGGGAAGGATACTGCAAATCCCCATTCGCTTCCCACCTCACTAACCTGCTTTCCAGCTCCATTCTCCTTGGCAGGGTAACCAAAGAAGACTCGACCAATCAGCTGGGACCTGAGAGGCAGAGAAAAGATGGGGGTGGGGCCAAACAGAGGTGGTATTTGCCAGTTCTCCAAACTACTCAAAATTTCTGCTACCGGTTCTCTGGAATCGGTCAGAACTGGTTGAATACCACCTCTGCTGCTGCTGATGTTACCTGGTAACAAAGTGTTCAGCAACTAAATTGAAACATGCTTGGAGAGCAAACCACTGCCAAAATTTAAATTTTAAGTTTGAACAGCTTTTGAAAGCCAAAGTGTGCAAGGAGATGCAATCTTGGCGATACACTTAAATCTTTAGGTTGCAACAAACAGATGCAGGTAGTCCTTGACTTACAACCACAACAGGGCCCAATATTTCTGTCACAAAGTGAGACAATTGTTAACCATTTGCCCCATTTTACAACCTTTCTGGCCACTGTGAAGTGAATCACTGCAGTTGTTAAATTAGGAACACGGTCGTTAAGTGAATCTGGCTTCCCTTTTGACTTTGCTTGTCAGAAGGTTGCAAAAGGGGAACATGTGATCCTGGGACTCTGTGACCATCGTAAATATGAACCAGTTGCCAAGCATCCAATTTTGATCATGGAGGATGCTGCAACAGTCATACGTGTGAAAAACAGGCATAAGTCACTTTTTCCTCCTTAACATTGGAATTTTGAACAGCAACTAAATGAATGCTTGTAATACCTGCATTGGAAGCAGTTGGTTAAGATATTGGAAAATCAAAGAAATTTAGATGCAGGCATCAATTAATAATGGACCTTCTTCGATTACTTTGAGCCAGCCCCTACCTCTCAGCCCAAACTAAATAACGCTTTGGTTGTGGTGAGACCTCCTGAGAATACTACCTTAATTTCTTAAAACAAGTTTAGTAAGAAATAGATATTCTGAGAAATAATCCAATTGGTTTACTTTGGACACAGAAACTAAATAAGCTTAAGCCTATTTGCCCTTGAGTTGGAAGGTTGCCAGCCAATGTCAGAATGGTTAACTAGGTTGGAAAGTTAAAATAAAATCCTGAAGGAGAAGGAAAAAAAAACACTTTTTGTTGAGAAAGCTTCCTTAATAAGACATAGTCAAGTCTGACTCAAGGACATTTTTATCTTTTCACACACACTCCCCCCCCCCCAAAAAAAACAGGACNCCCCCCCCCCCCCCAAAAAAAACAGGACTAAACAACTGTTGTGTCCTGTCAGTGGCCAGCAGAGCTCACAGCAGATTCAGACAATGAGAAAGTTGGGGAGGAACATGGGCCAGTCCTGGGGTCTGGGGAAGGCTCTGACAAGTGCTCTGCATCAGAGGCAGAGATGGGGACAGGACTGTTTGACAGTAATAAGCTGCCTTAGGAGTCAGACACTAGTGAGGCAGAAGAACGGCTGGAGCCTGTTTCCAGTATACACATGCACAGAGTTGCCAGATGAAGGGGACAGCTAAGGAACAAGCGTCGACTTGGGAGTTAAGACACAGATGGATGGTGAATGGACCCTCTTCTGGGGAATAAAAAGGAACAAAAGGGGAGTGCTTTGCAGGAGACAATTAGTTGACTTTGGCATTCTTCCCAAGTATTGCGGTGTCTGAAAGATATCAGCCTGGCCACTCTCCAAGCCTGATAAAGGTCTGTAATTGTGAACTATCTTGAAAGACTGTTGGCTGGGATTTTGCTGGAGAGGAATTCACTGTAAATTAAATGAAAGGGGTTTATTGGGATGAGGACTCGACTTCATGCGGTTGGGGAAGCCTAGATCAAAACAACAACTTCTTCTTGTGCTACTTTGGGAAAGTTAAAGCCTAGAAAGCAGCACATAATAATCATCTCTCTTACCTCTGACCTGTAGGAGTAACTCTGAAGGAAACAAACAGGCATCATGGTTGCAAACACTGAAAGATGGAGCAGTTTGTCAATGCTGATGCCACGTAGCATCTGCTACAATTGCTTTTATTGCCTGCCTAAAGGGACACCGGCCTTCCCTTTCTCCCTTTTAGTCCTTGACATGTAGAGCGAAGCGTGACCATGTTTGGGGCAGGAGCTTAAAACGCAGAGCCTTTCTTTGTGTACTCAAAGCAGAAGCGCAATTAATGTACTCAGCCAAATGCTTGCCACTGCTAGAATTCATTACCCAGAATCAATGCTCCAGAAAGTTAAATATGCAGTCTCTCCATCGGCATAACATCTTCCTGGAAGAAGATGACTTTGTAGATGTGCATCACTTCTTCCTCCTTACCTGTGAAGGGACCACAGGTAAAGACAACTGTTTGAAGATAATAATCCTTGAACCTTAGGTTTCAGCAAAAAAAAAAGGGGGGGGCAGTTTAAAAAGAGAGGAAAATAGCACTGAAAAACCCAGATATCCCAGTAACACTCTTGTTTAATAAAGGACCACAAAAGGAAACAATGTAACATCCATCAACAAAAGAAATAAAGCAAAACAAGTAACCTTAAATTGTAAAACTAAATTGTGGGTAAAGCCCCTGTCACACAGTACCAATGGATGCAAAGAGGATGTAAAATGGAAAGAAACACTTGCCATCCGTTGGTTAACGTGATGCTTCCATTCTGTACTCACTGCGTCCGTTTTTCATCCTCTCTATTTCCGTCCAGCATCCGTCTTAGGACATGTTCATCGCTCAAAAAGTTTTGAGCTGCAGCAAAACTTTTTGAGTGGAAATGTATCCAATGCATCTGTTAGACATCCGCTACGCATATGGGAACATCCGTTAGACTTCCGTCGTCATACGTTACAAGTCCGCTATATCTGCTAGGATCACGCTTGCGCATCCGCGCAAACTCGAATTCTCCTCCAGTGGGAAAACGGACACGGGAGGAAGCGAAAGGACTGCAGAACGGACATGCCAGCGTTCGTACCATGGATGTAGAAAGGATTGAAAGCTGGATGCAGCTCGTATACAAAGCATTAAAAGGGAAAAAAATTTCGCATAGGGCGTATCTTGGTTATTAGATGTCTGCAAGGATGTCTAGAGGATGCAAAAGACACACTAGCGGAAAACCTATATTTCCTAAAAAAAGGGGAGAAACTCACCTGGATCTACTCTTCAGTCACAGCAGCCCTCTGTACAGACCTCTGCAGCCTTTCATCTGGCTATTCCTCTTCCACAGCATCCAGTCATCTCCACCATGGAACGTCAACATCCTTTTGGTAGCCACCCTCGTTCTCAACAGTGCGAAAGCCATCTACAGGCTCTTTCATCTTTCTATGCAAGAAAAGGAGTTGGCCAAGAAGTGTCTGGGTGCAAAGAGATGGATCGAGGAAAGAGCAGAGTACGGAACTGTATAACAAGCTAATAGTGGACTGAGGACGAGACACTCGTGCATTCCAGACTTCATGAGGATGCCGCCAGCCATGTTTTGACGAAGTTGTGGAGCGGCTGAGACCCAGGTTGACCAAGCAGACCACCAAACTTCCGGCCCAGCCTGGACCCTGGGCTCAAGGGGCACTGACTCTGCGCCACTGGCCTCAGGGACCACATACAGGAGCATGCAGTAACGCTGGTGGGTGCCTACACAACACATCACATTGGTGGTCAGAGAAGTGGTGCAGGGCCATCATCGAAGAATACCTGGAGGAGCTCCTCAGTGCCCCCTCCACTGCACAGAAGGCTTGAAGAAAGTTTCAGAGCAGTGGTATCAGAAGTGGAACTTCCCCACTCCAGTTGGACCGAGATGGCAGGCACTGGCCTGCAAAAGCGTCCAGCCAAGTCAGGGTCCACTATTCACAAACTATAAGGGCTTCTTCAGCATATCCACTTTGCCATGGTCGATTGCTTGACTACAAGTCATGTACATCGGCTTCAGGCAAAGGGTCAGCTTCAGATCGCCAGTGAAACTAAACATGCCAGTTACCTCAAGGAGGGGCTGGAACGCACACCTCATAATGGCTTTCCAGATCCAGACCCCTGCCAACGACACAGAGATGTGCCCCTACTTCATCTTGGGGGATGACGGCTTCTCCTCAGAAACTACCTCATGAAGCCCATAGACTTCTAGATGCGCTCACGCCGTGAAGAGATGATGTTACCTACATAGCGTTCCTCGGCAAGACGGGTGCGGGAGAACGCCTTTGGCATCCTGGCCAACAGGTTTCAGGTACTTCTCACACCATGCAGCATTGCCCAGAGACTGTGAGGAACATCCGTGGAAGCTTGCTGCATCCTGTCACAATCTCATGCACACCCGCTCCATGTGTTGCAGAACAGGCTCGTGGCCTCCACAAGGCAATGGGACATGGAGCCTGGGGAATGGAGGCAAGGAGGACAACCTGATAGACACTGTGGATGTGCAAGCCCCAACAGAGGCCTCACTGGGAAGGAAGAAGTCAGCGCAACCGTCTGAAACATGGTGCAAACTCCCCAGCAATCGAGCATGGAGTGGCAAGACAGGATGATAAATGCTTATGGAATGCTTCCTTCACCTTTCTCATCACACTGATGAGATTGTGCCATATATGTTGAGTGAACCCTAAATGAACAGGGCATTTAATTAAAAGTTGTGTTTATGTTGAAATGTGTGGATCCATGATTAAATTGTTTATTGATAATAAAGGCCATAAGTGTGTGGCACCTAGGAGTGGACATAAGTCCACTATGACTTGCACTGGAGGTTTAGTCTATCCACAGCTATTTCACATCCCAAATAAGGTATCCTAACCGCATACCCACACTATTACCCATTCCCAAAGGTATTCCTGCCCACCCACAGCTTATTACCCATCCCACAGGTAATCCCTGCCCATCCCACAGCTATTTACCCACTACCACAATATCCCCTGCCCATCCCCAGACTATTTACCATTCCAAAGGTATCCCTGCCCATTCCCACAGCTATTACCATCCCAAGTATCCCTGCCCATCCCATGCTATCTTACACATCACAAGCATGCAAAGGCTTAAATCATTTCTAAAAGTTTCCACCAAGACTTTATGACTAAAGAACTGAAGCAAGTGTGTGAAGCAAAAAGATAATCTTTTTAATAACAAACTGTAAAAGAGACATGACCCAAAGTTCCGCAAGCAAAGATAAAGTCATCAGGTAGACCTCGTCTCTGGCACTCTTCTCAGTAACTCTGAGGCATCGCCCATGAGTCTCAGGGTGAAGGTACCAGTGCTGGTGGAGGGTGGCTGCTGCTGGAGTGCTGGTCTGAGGCGCCATTGGGGTGCCTGGCCCTGAGATGACAACAGGGCATGGTGTGTGGTAGGAACTCTCTGAAGCTGGCTCAAGTCCTGGATGTGAGAGAGAACCTTCCTCCAGGACATGGGTTGTCAGTCCAAGATCAATGACATATGTTTTGAGCCGGGCTTGGCTGTGGGTGGAGGAAGGAGGAGTGAGTGTGGGGCTGTCTGGTCTGCAAGCTGAGCGAGGTGAGGCGTGCGGTGCATCTGGCGAGGCAGGTGGCTAGTGGGGCATCGGTGGAGCATCGGTGGGGGGTTGGCAATAACGATGTACTGTGCTGACTGGGAAGGGTGCCTGTGCTGCTGGAGCTGCCCTGGTAGCCGTAGCCTTGGTAAGTGAGGCCTGTGGAAAGCCTGGAAGGGCAGTGACATCCTGCGGGTGGAGGAGCAGACCTGGACAGGTTCAGCAGGGGTGGGAAGGGCAGGTTCAGCTTGGGTCTGGAGGGTGTGAAGAGACCGGTGATATGTCCCCTTGATCACTGTACTGGGATTTGGACATGTCCAGGAGGGTGCTGGTTGATGTAGGTGAGAAGGGCTTGCGGTTTGAGGGATGGTATGTCCGTGTATAGCTGAGAAGAGGAATCTTGACTCTGCTTTTGATTGGTGTCCCGATCTGCAGCAGGACAGTGTGGGCTCTGCCCCTCCCAGTCTGGGCTCTCTGCCTGCTTCTTGTGGAAGGTGGAGGCTGGGGTGGATGTGGTTTTGGTCTCTGGTGCGAAGTGCCCTCTCCTTGCTCACTGCACAGGAGGTCCTCCACCGCTCTGCCACGGAGTGCAGGCCTGTCGGGGGGTCTCATCGTGGATTGCTTCCAGCAATTACCTGCCTGCGACACAGGAGCTGACTTCTTGCCAGAGAGGACTGGGCTCTTCTGCGGCTGCCTGAGAGATGAGGGTTGTCAGTGGGGCTGCCCCCTCATTTGGCGGATCTCACCTCCAAGAAGCTTGCACTTGGCCATCACAATCAGTCTCCCAGTTCTGTCAGCTTGACCGTGGCCTGTCAGATTTCTTGAGGTGCAGGCTTCCCGTACCAGGTGGTGCATGTGCTTCCATTCAAGCGAGGAGGACCTCCAAAGTGTATAGCCACCGGTTCTCACCATTCTCTCTCTAAGCAGCCTGCTTCCTTTTGGTGTCTCTCCAATAGAGCCTGTGTCCCTTCCGCCATATGATACCATTCTCCTCAGTCATTCAGACACCTCCTCCTCATTTTCCTCTTTGATTGTGAATGGCCTCCGCTCTCCGTTCATGCGTGTGCCTCATCCTCCTCTGGGCTAGGGCCAATCTGGGCCCTCATCAGAGGGGCTTTGAGTTTGTAGGGCGCTGCTCCACCACACCACACACCACCAGCAGCAGCAAAAATGAACAGTAGCAGCAAAGCCAGGCCCAGCAGGCCAGCAGGCAGCGCCCAGCAGCACCAGCAGCACAGCAGCACCAGCAGCCCAGCAGCACCAGCCAGCAGCACAGCAGCCACCAGCAGACCAGCAGGAACCAGGAGCACTTCCAGCAGAGTAAGCACCAGCAGAAGCACCAGCGACCAGGACAGAGACAGCAGAGTCAGCACCATCAGAACCCCAGCACCAGGAGCAGCGCCAGCAGAAGCTCCAGCACCAGAGAGTCTCCCGAGCAGCAGAAGCCTCAGCCAGACAGTAGAGTCAGGGGCCAGGGGTGGGATGGTGGCCCTTCCTTCTTGCCAGGGCTGCAGCAGATGCCACAGGCTTCCTCTTCTTCCCCATGGTTGTTGGCTGGAGCTGTGTCTGCAGCAGGTCCTTCCTCTGAATGGTGGACCTGCTTGCGAGCTATCCTTTTATGTCCACGGGGCTGATGCAATGCATCCCTCCCCGCATGTGCCAGTGATGCTTTTGCATCCGCTAGGCAATCCCGCTAGGCATCTGTGATGCTCGCCCTTCATCCGCTCGATCCTCTCGGCATCTGTTTCTTCTGTTGCGCGTCACTCGCTGATGCTTCCCAGAAGCCCCGGCGGATGTTGCCATTCCCTTCCATCCGCATTCTATCCGCTAGGCTTCCATGGAGCAACCGCTTTACATCTGGCTACATCTCCCCCCATCCGTTCCTTTCCATTGGGTTGTCGCTCTGCTTTTGCAATTCGGGGCAGCTTTGAGAGTGCGATAACAATGGATGGAACATTTTGCTCCTCTGCTGTGTCTTTTTACATACGTTTTGCATCCGTCGGCCCTATGTGACAGGCCACCTTTAAATACAGTAAGGAAAGAAATGACTGCTGTTAGGAATGAATAGTTATTGGGTTGGAAATATATAAACCAGTATAGTTATTTAATACTGTTGTATCTTTAAGAGAGTGTTGTAATTGTGATTGGCTGAGGTTCCTCCAATGGCCACAAGATGGAGCCAGAAACCTGGTTTGTTTTCTTCTTGCATTTCCTGTTTTGCCATATTGCCTGATCGTCGTTCCACTTGGATTGCTGTGAGTCTAGTAACTGTTAGCAAACTCCATTGACTGAACTTTCTTTATAATACTTGACTTCGGTTTTTGGATTATCCCTGGACTGATATTAACTGCTTTAACCATGTATGATTTGGACTGTTTTTTGGACTTTGCTTTCCCATTTACTGGAAGTAAAACCTACATTTTACAATTTAGTGTATCTGTATGCTGGTCATGTGTTATTCAACATCACTTTCACTACATTTTCCGGAGTGCACTCATTCTCCTAATGGGGAATACATCAACAGCTTCATTCAATGAATTTTTCTTGCATTCATCTTTATTTCCTCTTACTTCCTCTTTTATCCCTTGTAACAATGGGCATTTTTCCACCTTCAGTAAGGAATAACAAGGTGCTGAAGCAGGGGTGGGCTTCAAAAATTTTAGCAAGGTTTTCTCTGCCTGGTTGCTGGGTGGACATGGCCATTGTGGGCGTAACCTAGTTGGCCTCCTGCACCATGGTGGTGGGGGACATTTTTGCTCTCCCTGAGCTCTGGAGACTTTCCTCCAGCCTCCAGGAGGGGGAACATGGACTCCCTGGGCTCTGGAGGCTCTCTGGAAGCTCTCTGGAAGCCAGAAATGGACCAGTTTCCAGCCTTCCTGAACTTCCAAGAGGTCCATTTTTTGCACTCCCTGAGCATCCACATGCAGCCTGCACTTACCTGCATCCAAAACAGGCTGATTGGGGACTTCTAGGAGGGGCAGGGCAGGTTGGGTGGGGCCAACTAGGAGTGGGATTTGGGGTCTTTCAAACTGTGCAGAATCTTAGCTAGAGAAACTCCTGAACCCCCAGAAACCCACCCCTGTGCAGAAGGTCATCTCATGAAGTTCTCCATGAAGAAAGGGTTTGAAGTTCTTTTATCTGAAGCCCCAAGCAGCATACATTGCGAGAGGAAGAGGAGGATACCACCCAAAAATTGGAACATCTTTTGGGATGGAAGAGGGGTGGCTTCTCACACTTGCTTGTGCAGATAGGATTTTCAGAATCTACTCTCATTACAGGTTGCAATAAGATCAAAGTGGTAGCAGACAAATATAGTGTAACTAATGTTAAAGTTGACTAGATATATTTGGAAGAGATCTTGGAGGACTTTTTGTCCAGAGCAGGAATCCTCATACCATCCCAGATGAACAGCAGCTATCCAAGCATGAAGCTGAAAGCTCCAGCCTGAAGATGGTGA